>JTDE01021710.1:34278-66326 GCA_014338405.1 Paragonimus skrjabini miyazakii | reverse complement strand
CATTGCAACACCACTAGTATACTCGAAGAAATCTAAATATTTGTCTCGTAATATGCATTTTAATATTTCATGAAAAATTTGAAAAATATCTTTTCGCGCCTAAATGGCGGTTTCCAATTCGTTTTGGCCTTGAAACACCATACCGGCGAACTACACAATTGCCCCGGACTTTTATTCAACATTTTACAAACCTTGCTCATGACTATGGATAGCTAGTTTTCATCTGACAACCTACGATCACTACCCAGATTCTTTCGCATAGTGTAGTGCCATGAAGCCCCAAAAGTTTCGCATTGTCAGTACAATCGTAGCAGAGTTCGTTCAGGGTTTTCCCTCACCTGTTAGTAATACTTGGAGATATGTTATTGAGATTATTGAAGCATCTCATCAACCACCGTACATTTCCCTCGTTACTTCCATGTCAGGGAACCGTTTTGTTAGTAAGTCACGTCAACGTTTCAGCACTACTGAAAGACGACCAACAGTCCCACGTTTCATTGGTGGTAGTTGGTGGTTCGCTTAGTTGCTTTCGCACAACGTTATTGTCGGCCTATCGCAATAGCCAATCAGTTTAGTGAAACCCGACTAGCGCCGCTGGTCTGCATGGGGGCAAGCCAACATCAGAGACATAAGTTACAATATTATCCTTTATGATTAGTTTCAAAAGCCACAGCATAACTGATACAAGATAGGTTGGTCGGTAATTTCTTACCTCAAAATCTAGCCCCGTACTGAAATGATAAACCCGCCACCTTCTCCAGCCTTTCCAGAAAAACGTTTTTTAGGGTAGTGGTAGATGAGGGTTTGATAAGAGATTTCTGCAAAACGTCATTTAGAGGTTCCGGTATCCCTGTAGAAATAATGCCTGCCCCACTACCACACTGTCTTTCAACCTGCCCAAACTATCCTATACATCATCTCCTTCTGTCTGTGACATTCCCTACACCGACATCAACGGATTCGGCGTCCTGAGCCCTACTGTGGTAGTCCTAACATCTTGGACGTACGTGGCTTCGAAAAGCTCTGAAAAGCCTGTTGTTATGAAAAATATCTGCGCCATCCGTCGCTTATCCGAACTACAACACAATGCACATTTTGCCGTTGCATTTAGCGTGGAGAGCACGTTATCACCCGTTGCTCCGTTGAAAACAACAAAAGTTCTGTGCAATGTTTCGATTGATGTTAGGATCATCCGCTCACAACTAGATACTATCAAACCCACAACCCACCTTGGACCTGCTGGCATCCCACCAGCCGCTATCAAGCAAGGGGGTGAGGATGTGCCCATCTTTTTACTAAACTTATTCACGCTATCACTTTTATCCAGCATCTTCCCTCCACAGTGCGAAAAGTCAATCATAATGCCTCGCTACAAAAGTGGTCCAGAACAAGAAGTTAGTAACCGTCGTCCACTAAACCATACCCCAATCTGCTGAAGAATGTTTGCCGAATTCTCAAAGCCACAAAACCTTACAAACCTTTCGCAGCCCGGTTTCCTTAGTAAACGCTCTTGCATGACATGCTATTAGAATTCTTAAACCATATATCAATGTCTGCCGACGCAGGAAATGCGGTCATCATCATATTCCTAGACGTGCAAAAGGCTTTCGATCGTGTGCCCCATAGACGCCTGTTAGTCCAAATACCATCCCTTGGCATACAAGACCCCTTGTACTGCTGGATTTCGTTTTATCTTGGAGGCCGAACCCAAACTGTTAAAATCGGGAAGCGCTGCTCAACGCCAAAACCAGTGATTGGTAGGGTGATTGGAGGAAGCGTTCTGGGACTGTTGCTCTTTCTCATGTATATAAATGACGTGTGCGATGTTATTAAATGAGGAAAAACTCCTTCAGTTCGCTGACGATATCAAAATCGTTTACACATTTTGACAACCCAGCTACCTCGTCTTGTGTCTACACAATATACAGCACGACCTAGCATCATCGCAGTCGTGGTGCAAAACATGGCTCAAGACGTTCTCAACAAACAACTCGAACACTATCACTTATGGTCATCAAATACACAATGGGTCTGTCTCACTAGATGGTCGTCATATTGATACCGCCACATCCGTTCGAGATCTGAGAATATAGTATTCAAACTCCTTAAATTTCTATGAACAAGTACACTTTCGGGTAGCAAAAACCAAAAGGACAACGGGCTGCATCAAAAAAACATTCGGTCTACGGGACGCGAGGCTGGCTGTTTATAAAATGTGTGCTCGATCTCAACTTGAGTATTGCACCCTCGTTAACTGTCATCTACGCAACTCCGATAGGTTTATGTTAGAAAATCTTCGACGGTCACTTACCAAAGGCCTATTAAGATATTCATCCTCACTCATCTCTAGTGAATGTTGTCAAGCATTTGGTATTGATCCACTTTGGTTATTAAGACTAAAGTTGAATCTTACACCTCTGTATAAACTGATACACTCGGACGCCATCACTATAGCACTTGCCGTTCATTTCCAACACTGTTCCCCACATGGTCTATGAAATAAGGGTTCCACTTTGCCAACCTTGTTAGCTCAGAAAAGATACGCGCCAACTTCTTTATTGTAAAATTTTCCCATATTTAAAATAGACTCCCGAATGAAATCAGAATCAGTAACAGCACACTGCGTCTTCAAAAAGGCCCGGGCAGATTCTTTACATCACCAAACATAATGTCTATCTTCAAACTTTGTGTATCTTCGGATGATCTTTTTGAATGTGGTCCGGAGAAAATTCAACCGTCAGCAACATGTAACGTATGTACCCGTCTCTACTATCAGTTTATCATCCAAAATAGCTTGCCTGAAATTATCTATTGAGCATCCACCGTTTACTCACACCTAATCTAGCGTTTGATTCATTGTGCATTTACGAAACCACATAAATTTGTTCATGTGTGTCACTTATATAGAGTTGTACTTAGAACAAAACGAGAAAAACAGGATTATATCTCACATGCACACTTTTCCACGTTTTATATATATGCCCATTCTTAATAACCTGTTCACTCTGGTAGGCCATCAGGCTCTAACTAATGGTAACCGGTATTAACGGTTTGCTTGGCCGGCATACAAAAGCTCTCCACAGAAAACTGTGGGTGAAGAATACTCCTTCGTTTACCCTATATAATCTAAATATAGCCCCAGTTCACAGCATGCGTTTTCTCCCCTGCCTGAAACCCTCCGTATCAACCAATAGTAACTGTTGTGTGCTGTGAAATATATATTCTAGCTTAACCATCTACCCCATAAAACAAACTGACTTCAAAACTACATAAAATCTACTGAAACCTCAATTAACATCGTGTGTTGTCTCCCTGCCTCGAAACCCTCCTCGTCAACCCGTAGTAACTGTTGTGGGCTATGAAATATTGATTCTAGCTTAAACATTGACCATATAAAACAAACCGACGTCAAAACTTCACTCAGACTGAATTATTTCAACATTTTTCCGATTAAAGTTACGCCAAATGACGGCGAAATCCTTCGTGGATGCACTTGCACGTATTTCTTAGCATGACCTTGAAATATTTAAAACGTCGTTTTTATTCTACTTTGTAAAAGGCAAATTAATGTATCATCTCATTTTTCGACTGAATCTGTGAAACAGGCGAACTATCTTCTTTCTTTATGTGTAAATCAAACGTTGTAAACTGTGACACATTACCCTGTCTTTACGCCCTCTTTTGGAGATAGATTTCCTGCTTGTCTTATAATAAATCTACTTGTTGTTTTGTACCGTAAGTAGTTGTCTGTCATGATCGCGCACATCCGAGCGTGTTTCTCACAAATGCGTTGAGAAATATATATTATTATTATTAGACGATCTAACGAGAGATTAATCCAAACGTCCCACTGGAGTATCACATCATGATTGGACGAACAGCCTCAATGTTACCTATTTCATTAATCACCAACTTTTTCGGAGTGTATTGCACCAGACAGTTTGCAACTGGTGACTGCGTATGTGCAACGAGACCATTTACTGACAGACTCTGATTTCTTTAATATCAGTGCACACCCGTAAACCTGCATTCTTGTATCGTGAATAACAGCTGCTTACTGTGATCGATCCGAGGTCTTATTCTGATTGCTCACTTAGGGGGTTTCAGTTAAAGTACGGCTTTCAGGGCTATTCGAGTTCTCTAGTTCCTGGGTGTCAAACATTTGCTATAGCGAATGAACAACAATTTCTATGGTATCTGCAAAGTCGTCCAGTTCTTTCCTTACAGTCCTGTTGGCCTGAAGACAACCAAAAGTGACGTTGATATATTTCAAACCTAGACAAGAACTCTACAAGTCTCAAGTATTTCCTTGTGGCCATACTGTGTGGGCAAGCTTTGAACTACCCACTTGAGTAATTGTTGATTGCCCACGCTCTCTATCATCATCATCGCCATCGTCGTTGTCGTCATCATTATCACTAACATCATCGTTGTCATCATCATCATCATCATCATCATCTTTATCATCACAACAACCGTAGTTTTGACCAAAAGTTACAGTAATATAGTGTTCTACAAAAAACTGCTGTGTATTTTCTTCGCCTTAATCCTTTACCGCAGAGGATTTCCCTTAAGCAGATTTAGTTGTAATAGCGCATGCGTGACAGTTACTTATATAAGATTATGCCTATTCCTTCTACAAGCCTTGTCTACATTTTCCGTCTTTTAATCCACGATGTCTTGTGACTCTTCGAACCACGCCCAGTTTACTTGCGATGTCTGTCGTTAGACCAGATCTAGAATAGCCGCGTCTGTAATACAATGAGTGTCGACAGTTTCTAAGCTAAATAAGTAACCGATTCCTATCCAAAATTTCTTATGAATACGCTAGGGTACAAGAAAATACTAAAACCGAAACAGAAGGAAGTAAAAAGAAAACTCCATATTGAATCCGCCAACTTTACGAGTCTGAGAACTAGGGTTCGCTGGAGTACGGCCAACTACAAGTCACGTAATGCATGCTTGAGGCATCCCAACAAAAGTTTAGTTCACCTTTTTGAGAATGGCACCGCAACGTGACCTATCTACTTGCAAATATTGTGTTCTACGTAAGGCTGTTCAGTGAACAGACATAAACGACGCCCAGGAATGTACCTCAAGTTCGAAGAAGGAAGACCTAGTGAGCTCCATATGCGATTATTTGAGTTTTGAAGACTGTGGGGGTGATTATTTATGATTTTCTCAATCCTAGAATATTTCAATCACCGCGTCGATCTTTACGTAGCACCTCTACAAACGTTAATCTGAAACAGTCATTCCCCCGTAATGAAGCTTCAGCAAAATGGACTAAATAATCGGCGGTTTTGCCGGGCTATGTAAAATTTGAAACTCTGTCTGATTACACTGCTTCAGCAGATCCTGCACCTGCTTTTAAAGTCCATTTTGTTTGAATTTTTTCAGGTTTATAACTCAGGTAGTTTATCCGCTTTTGATCTCAGGTTAATCGTCCTCAGCTCCGTGATTCTTCCACCGGAAATACGGAACGTCCGAGAGTGTAGTGGGCAAGTGGGTATGCGCCAGACCCTCGTCCACTAACAACTTTAAACGCCTTTCCTGAAGAGCAGTCGAAACGTAGTCCCTGTAGCATGCAAGCCGGCTGTTTCTCCTCAGGTTGTCCGTTACACTTTCGGACCAACTGTGGGGCAATGTGGAGACACCAGGGGACAGCGTTCTTCTGAAGTAGGGGTTCCAACAAGTCCTGCAAAAGGAAACAACAAGAAACAAACATGAGCCAAAGGCCCAGTAAGCCATGCACACGACTTACACAAACGATAACTAGAACGGCGCCGACAACACAGCAGCACGCTCTGTCACCAATTCAAATTCAAATAGTGCGCGCTTGCTGGTTTCGGTCGCACATTACAGTCCCAACAGGCATTGAACTAAAGAACGTAACGGGGTTTGGAAACAAACCGTACATTTCCAGCAATGTTTTGAAAAATGATAAGTAGTTAGCTTTAGCCTAGTCTGGGACCAACGGCAGCAACCAAGAGGAGACAGAAAAGAAGTACGTGATGGATCACAGCCCACTCGGCGGCACTCAAAGGCGCGCCAGGTGAAAAGTGCGTAGAACCTTCGAGTGCCTTAAACAACGCTGGAATGGGTTCGGGTTAAACGACCTTGGAGGAGGGAATAATGAGTCGTTAGGAAAAGAGCAAACATTCCGCTCTGTGCATTTGGCTACACGACTGAAGAAAGTGGCACTGAGTTCATATCAGGCCTCCTATAGCAGGCATACAAGGAATCATGCGTAGAGAACAAACAAGCAGGAGAACACGGTTGCAGCCGGGAACCTTAGAGAAGCCACACGATCGCTGGTCATTACAAGAGGAGTATGTTAAGGATATATTGGATAAGCTAGATGTGAATTAGGCGAAGGGGCCGGACTGTATCAATTCACGGATACTAAGACCTCTCAGTGATGTTTTATAGAAGCCTCTCGTTGTATTGTTTAATCTTACCATACAGAAGGCCATCATCCCAGGTGACTGGAGGAAGGCAGGGGTTATACTCATCCATAAAGGGGGTAAGAAGCACGAGGTGGGCAATTATAGACTAGTAAGTCTCACATCAGTTGTCCTGAAACGGCTGGAAAAATTATTGAAGATAGGATTGTGAGACATCTTACTGAAAATAGGCTTCTCTCTGCAGACCAACATGGATTTGTGAGGCGTAGGTCTTGTCTCACCAACCTGATTAGCTTCCTCGATGAGATCACAGAGAGGCTGGATAGGGGAGAGAAATTTGAGGTTTGCTACCTGGACTTCAGAAAGGCATTCGATTACGTGTACCACCGATTGCTGGTCCCCAAATTAGGGAACTTTGGTCTTCCTTCAAGACTGGTAGAATGGATACAGGACTTCTTGAGTAGTCGCACCTTCCTTGTAGAGGTGGCAGGGAAAAGGTCCACAGAAGGTGCAGTAGTTAGTGGAATACCTCAGGGATCAGTGCTTGGACCACTGCTATTTTTAATGTTCACCAATGATCTCACCAAAAATCTGAAGTGTCCCTACCACATCTTCGCTGATGATGTGAAGGTTGTAGGAAATCCTGACAACACGAGAATGCAGGAGGACTTGAATACTGTTCAGAAGTGGTCAAATGAATGGTACCTACCCTTGAATGTAGACAAGTGTAATCAGCTGCTCGCTGGGGAACAGCCAGGGTCAGTCAGGTATTTTAGCAAGGAGGAGGAGGTGAAAGAGCTGAGGAGGGTAGAAACAACTAAGGACCTGGGGGTGCTCATAGAGGGGAACTTCAAAGTTTGCAAACAGTGTGTAGAGACGGCGTGAAAGGGTAATGGAGCACTGCATTTGTTGAGGAAAACGTACGCGTCAAGGAGCCCGAAGGTGTTGTTGTCGCTTTATTAAGCTCATGTCAGGCCACATCTGAAACACGTGTGCAGGCTTGTGTAGTGGTCAGGACTAGTTACTGAATAGACTAGGTAAATGCGAGTGTACCTCTCTAGGCTATCGATGTTAACAAAATAGTTACAAAGTTCCAACAAGTTATGGTAATCACAGGAAAGTGTTCACAAGTGTTCGAGATGACCACCACAATATTCCAAATTACCAGTATCAGGAAGTGAGTGATATCACAGAGTTGCGGTGGATTGCTGAAGCGCGATCAGGGATGCAACAATGTTCGTAGTAAAACGGAGCTAAAAAATTGGATTATAGATCCGTGTAGTATCGTCAAACGACTACGCAACGGACAGAAGAGCAGACCGACGTGCATAAAATTTGTATTGAATTGCAAGGTCACTTTTTATCAATGTCAACAAAACGCAAAGGTGATACAAAAAGTTGCTGTACAGAAATGAAGCATCGTTTGCAAACAAAAATAAGCAAATCTCTACACTTGGAGCTCGCATATGGTAAAAACTGTGAAGTTACTTGAGAAGGTTTAGAGAAGTTGTACAAGGTTGCTTGAGGGAATGTGAGATAACATATATGAAGACAGTCTAAGAGAACTTGATCCGTTTTCTCTTGCGCGAAGGAGAGTTAGAGGAGACTTGATAGAAACCTTCAAGATTCTTAAGGGAATAACCGGAGTTGAGGCGAAATATCTGTTCAGCCTGCATACAAACACATCTCCGAGGCCACAGTCTCAAGTTGGAGAAGAACAGGGTTGTTACATCGATTATGTCTAACTTCTTCGTATGTTGAGTCACTAACTGTTGGAATATGCTTCCATGGATTGTAGTATCCTCTGAAAATGTGACAGAGTTAAAAAGAAAACTAGATGAATGCTGGCCGAAGTTCTTCCCGGACCCGTTGTGATGGTTTAGTTTGGATGAGTTTCCTTGTCGTAGACTTAAGTAAGTCAACTTTTCATCTCTATTTACTATTATTGTTATCTCTTTTAAATCTTATTCATTGCTTTTATTTTATTTACAAAGTTAGTAAAAGTTAGTTGGTTAGTATAGGTTATAGAAATGAAACCCACATTGGTCTTACACTTAATCCTTCCAAGTAAACACGTGGCCGACACGGCCAGATTGGCCAGCAGTAGGCCAGGCGTTGGCCTGTCTTTTCTACTCCATTGACCAACCAAAAATGAGAAACTTCGCTGAATGGAACAATATCTTGGGACTAATTTTGTAGTTGAATAATGATTATGAATAACCTAAAAATGGTATTTTTCACTGCAATATATCTGACTACGAAATAAGTGGTTGTAATTTGATTGTAAATTTTGTTCATCCAGGCTAGTTTGATAGCTCTGGGTCAGTTAATTGTCACGTGCCTTCACATGTTGACAACTTTCAACGCGAAATCATTGACGCGAAGTGAATATTTGTCAGAATCATAGTCCAACTGTAGGTGCCACGTAGGGGTCTATAATGCGTGTTTCACATAAACGTGACTTTTGATGAAGTGAAGCCACGTCTGTTACAAGTCTTGATGATTCGTGTTATGTGTTCACATCTAGGTTTATTTCCAATCGGGAAATATTTTTGGTAAAGTTTCAGTATTGCTTTTTCGTTTTTTTTCATACCCTGTTGTTCCTTCTATCTTTGTTGTTATTTTTCTTTAGGTGTTGTTCCATTCGTATTTCGCGTACAACATGCTGTATTTGAGGATGCCTTTAACTTCAACGGGAATTTTTTCTGATTGCTTTTACTTCTTGGACTCTATCATTTTTTATGAAATATACATGTACTTTTTTGTTGCGGTAATTGTCGTTTTGCTGTTAATTGCGGCGTGTTCAGCGGTCACGTAGAGGATGTTTACGTTAGTATGTTCGTCGTAGGAACCATTCGGAGAGTTATCGGATGCGTCCATTGTCCATCTCCATATCGGTCCGCGTTAGATCATTTGAAGGCATTCGTCGTAAACGCTTCATTACAAAAATGATCCTGTTGAATTGGCTTGACGCCTTGCTGCCAGATAAGATCGATCGCTAGGACGAGAATTCGGTGAAACTTAAGGAATAGTGTCAATAAGTCGTAGGCTTCGGATTATATAAGTTTCGAACTACGTCACTTGTTGAAGCGAATAACTAGGAATGCAAGGAAGGTTCCGTTAACGCAGTTGGCCTACTCGGATCCTACACTGGCCTACTGGAATCCAACTCTGGCCCACTCCGATCCGACTCTGGCCAGAGCCAGACCGACTCCGGGTCAGTGTCGACGTGTTTACTGGGTTGTTTTAGTTCATTTCAATGGGAGGATAAACTTGTGTTTATCGGTGTTAGCTGTGAACTTGTTGTGTTCTGATGGCACTGATAGCTTAAACTCCTCAACTTTTATCTGGTAGCCCTCATACTAAATCATAGAAGTGAAGAATCTCTTCTCATTATTGTCGCAGCACCGGACGCCCTCAGAAGCTCACTGGTGCAAGAAACTGGACAATTTCTGGCCGAAGCCGTTCCGTCCTGGAAACTGAACTGGACCGAACTGAACTGAACTTTCTAACATAGACACCACAATTGTCACACATTTAACGTATAAAAAGTTCGGTATCGCGAACCTGGCATCACCTAATTAATGCCGAGGTATGGTCGTTGTCAGGAGGGAGGAAACTCTGGGATACTTACACGAAAACACTCAGGGATGTTTCAAGCAAAATGTTCGTGGAACTTTCGAGTACGTTAAGCAGCACTCGAAAGTGTGTAAGCGAAACGGCCTTGATGATTAAAGTGATAGGTGAACCGTTGAGGAAATGCGGTTATGTGCATGATTAAGAAGGATGGCCCGAAGTTCATATCGTGCCTCCTACGGAAAACATGCTTAGGAAAAAAACAACCAGAAAGTGCAAGTGCAGGTGGGATTCTTAGGAAGGCCGTGATGGAGTTGGCAGCTACACTTTGTAGTACAACCGGACTAAAAGACCGGAAGTCCCCGCACATTATACATCACATGAAACGGTTGGCTGGTACTATTTAGATAAGGGAGGTCTTGAATAAAATATGAGTTAAACATCTGCACAAAAAGGTGGAAAACATTTTCAACTTTCATTCTCAAGCGGACGTATCACAGTCAGCCAACATTGCTGGCAGTCGCCGAGGGACGTAAGAGATTTAGGCGTTCTAGATATTAGCTTCAGCGTCTGAAACGCTGGCACTCCTAACCGACAGTGTAAGCAATCCAGCACACAAAATCCAGGTCCCTAATACGCGTCCTTCCTGGTCACATACTCCGGCGTACAGTCCTAACCACGAATCTTCTTCTCCGAGTTCTCGCAAGCGATGTATATATGCAGCAATTGACAACCTCAGTGGTTGTAGATATTACTAGCAATTTGGTAGTTTTTCATTACTTTCAAAGTACGTGTTGTTTTTCCAAACTCGATAAGCAGGGCTACCTAACCGTCAGATTAAAGCGATCATCGTTTCAGGCTACCATAATTGTCTACTCTTCATCCAAGGTCGCCAACCCGCAACTTGCAACACAACCGATACTGATGCAGATATCAGCGTCCACCCATCAGCTTCTCGTGATCAGATCATACTGAGGTAATCGATTCCGAGTGCACTTGATCTTGAATTTGAGGCTCCGCCGAACTTTCCGATGGACAATCGTTGTAGCAGACGCATCGCGTCTACTCTGTTTCGTACCCCGTTTTATTTATCACATGCAATTAGTGAATCAGATCTTGTTGTACGTACCTGCCTACATTGGTAAAAAGGGAATACAACGAAATTATGAGTAAACCAAACTTAAATTCTTACATCTTGGTTCTCCATGCAACGCACGTGACTGAGTGTATACTAGAAAATTCCATTGTTGAACTGCGTTTCAGCCTCACTGATTCCCATCCCACCTAGGCTTCGAACACCTCGAGTGCTTCCCAGTAACATTCGACATTTCCTGAAGTGTTTATTCTCATTGGATCCACCCTTTGACTTAGCTCGTGTTTCTACATCCAGGTTTATCGTAGTTTGTCATTCCAGCTCAAAATGATGAGCCTGATCTGACCAATTGCTCATCTTATTTTTTACTTATTGTTGGGATCAGAAAGCCTCAGTTCGATGCCGAACATGTTGCTGATATCGATGGGTCACCTGTTAGAATGTGTCGTCCCATATTTTGCCTTTCTAATTCGATATTGTAATCTAGACAAGTGAAACCTACCTTCGGGACTAGCGCCGAGGTATAATCATGCGTAGTTCAGTGCATTCAATTAGATAATGCCAACACAGTGTGACATTTCATTTCCGAAATCTCTTTCGAGCGAGCACACGGAATCTCCAGTGTTGATTTAGCACACAGAATTAAACTGTTCCAACGAGAGAACTTGGACCATTGTTTTTATATTATTCAGCCGGGGGATCATAACTAGTCACAGGTGCTCTAATTTGTGAAACAATTGCTCGTACCCAATACGATTAGTAGTCCCACCTTTTGACGGATCAGGATGAAACATTTGCCACTGTCAGCACTCGAAATATTTGCGTCTTTCAGTTTCATCGTACTAATTAGGCTTATCGTCGCGCCTGATAATATAATGGGAGCTAATCCATCTTCCGAGCTTTGCCTGTTACTTCCTCCATCTTATCTCAGTAGCCAAGTGGCATGTTCGCTGTGCACTTAGGTGAGTTCATAATCGGATGCAACAAACAGTGAACCATATCCCCGTATGGGTCAATCAACTTCCGACATACGTTCACTGTTTCCGTTTCCTGGAGTAGCTTCGTAGCTCAACTGGTGGTACACTTGCTGCGTTTGAGAATGTTGTTTTTGTCGTTGGTTTGAATCCATTGAAGCCCCAAATTTTAATTATTAGATCTCTGAATTATCAGATCTATCAAATTACCTGTTAGCAGCAAGGTTATCGATTGTTTCCGGATAACTTCCGTTCAATAAACAAAATGAGGCAACCGCAGCCACGCAATGCGGTATCCTGAGGAGAAAAGCAAATGCCACCGCCGCTGCTACTTCAAAGTCTGTTAACTTGCTTCGACAAACGTTGGGTACTCCGCTGTACTTTTCGCAAAACCTTATACATCCTTCTTGTAATGGACCGGACAGAATATTTGAGGAGGACAAGTGGGAAGCTGGGATCATTGGCACGAATCTGTGATGAAACTTCCGACAGCAATCTATGCAGGTGTTATAACAGTGTTCATAGTTGAAACGTTGGACTATCATTGTGGACTGGGTCATAACTGACTCACCACTGGCCTTGGGTTTTAGAGGAAAGCTTGATGTAATTTCGCCCTCACTTTCATCGACCAGTGGCTTGAGAAAATATGCGTGACTCAGTATATCGGCTTGGCCAGTAGTCACTAAACGTGCATTGCCACTTTAGGTGATAGTATACCTAAGTGGCCAGATTGACCTCTGAAGTTGTGAAGCATATACCAGAGTTTGGCCACTGTGTAGAAATAATATTTCTGATGGTTGCATTCATTCGTACATTTTTTATGATTTTGATTTTTTTTAATCTATCTTTGTTTCAGTCAAGCTGCCTGTTTTGTAATATCCATCCCGAAGATGACGTGTTTCTCTGTATACTCTACTTTCCAGGATCAATACCAAACGCGATAAGCCTTTGTTTTCCAGTGTCAATCGGTTTTCGATAGTGAGTACTGACTGGGTATTATTCTGTTGGATTGGTTCCAACAGGTGTGAGCCAAGAGGCAGAACAAATTTCTTCTTTACATTTCTGTGACCCTAACACAGATGTCTGTGTGACAGTAAGGGTGCTAGAATGTCAGTTTTATAATGTTAGATTTACACATCTAATATACGATTTTATTTTTAAGATTTTAAGAGAAAGTACGTTTTTAATTACTAAATATGCAAAGCTAGTATGAACAGTTGCCAGATCAAGTTATGAAGATGACGCATTCTGTTAGATCAGTAACTGATCCCCAAAGTAGGAGTTGCAGAATGAACTGTCTTTCGGTTTCAGGTAGACGGTACATCCCAACAGGGTGCCTGTTGTGGGCAGAAATAGTCATGTACAAACTTCCGCACTAAAGGTAGACCGAGATGTACCACCTGAGTTTACACACAGATTACGAGGTGTGACCGAACTGAGGATCTTTTGTGAGACATTGTGTGGTGGATTGCCAGGCCGGAGGTGCGAGTATTCAAACACTCGGCGGAGTACCTCAACGCGGGAGGCAGGCACGTCCACAAACCCTCAACGATCGGATGGCGGACAACGGGGGCAGTCGGATGAGTCATCGTTTGACCGGACCGGACCAACTGGCGAGACATGGCAGACAAAATAGAATGGACGAGGAAATCGGAGTCTTGATTATTCCACTACTCGGGGGAATATCTCGACATCACCGTGGAATACGATCAAAGCTCATTGTGGATAGATGGAGAACAACACGAGCGACCGGACGAGCCATCGCTCAACGGAATCGGACCAATGGACGAAGAATGGTAGGCGAAAAAACCCCTGATAGAAGGCGCCGATCATACACATAAACCACGCAGAAGTGCACATGACGCGTGAATGGAAACCTGGGGGTGTTGTGGACTGGAATGCTGACTCATAAACGCAAGCGCGCATAGCATGTGAACTAGCGTGTTGGACAATAAAGATTATGCTTTATTGGACGACTTTTCGCTACAATTGTAAGAGTTTGAAATACGCCACAGTAATCACAAACTAACTTAGCTCAAATCCAAAGCTAGTTTATACGCAGTGGCAATAACATGGCAAGTGAGCTAACGAAATTATAGTGTGGTCCGTATTATGTGCACGATCATTTCTTATGCAGTTGAACAACATTGACATAATGTTCGGTCGTGAATTACAATCGCCAAACTCGCAGAAGTCTGAGTGAAATTCTGGGTTGTTGTACCGATGACGCTGTTTCTTCTTCGCACACTCGGAAGTTTTTGTCTCCGTCTGTTCGACTGCAGTTAATTCTACATTAACTGAATTCAAATCTGTAACAGACTCAGAAAAAGAATTTACAGTATCAAAAGATTTAACGGACACTGCAGAAGAAGACTTCAAAACCTTCATGCACTTAAGACCAATAATAGATGGGCCAGAATTAACAACAAAAATGGACATTTATAAGTAAAAAACTAGGCATATATGAGTGAAAGCTCGCAATAGCCAGGAATAGGTAAAGCATGTTCAGTACTACCTGCAACAGAAATATCAGTGGGTTTCAAGACAAGAGTATGTTTAATCCACCCCATCCAATTAACTAAAACAGAAGACTCAACATTGCCAGTGTCAATAACAACAGAATGTTTGGGACCACCGTTAACAGTAAACGACGGCATCTAGGACCAAGCAAATTAATAGAATTTGCACTAAGAGCAAGGGATTGAAAGCTAAATGAGAGACCTTGGTGTTCTAAAGGATTACGTTTTCGGACCGTGTCAGACGGCTACCTTTAGATATTCAGGATATTTGGAATTGGAAAACCGATAAGTAAGTCGAGAATTGTTGTATTTAGAATTGAGCTATATAGAATAACGATTAAACGTACATAAACTGTAAAACACAATCGGGCACACTAACACCGACTGTATATTGTTAAATCTTACGTATCAGTTGTACAGAATACTGGAATAGTAAAACAGTTGTATAACAAAAGGAAACAAAGCATATCAGTCATGTTTATCACTGAAATGCTTATGACCACATGAGTTAAAGTTATACTAATATCGGACGGTTAGAGTGAATGATGCGGTTCCACTGCTGAATTTTTCTGGTGAATTAAGTTTTCAGGCTGTTGTTGTTGAGGTACCTGTTTCTTGGCACTGTTGGTATTATATAACGCAGACGGTTCCTCGTTCATCGGGGCCTTAGCATCTTGAACTTGTTCATAGAGAGTTCCGGCAGATTGGAAGAATGCTCCATTCAGTAGTAATAACTTTTGCTGGAGATCCGAAGTAATTATTTCTGTAGTTAACCGATCTTTTGACTGAATTTGTAGTTGGCCTTCGAAATTTCATCTCGCAGCTTGAGTTTGAAGCCGACGGATAAATGTACGAATATCCTCATTTTCTTTCTCCAGAAAAGTTTGGAATTTTGCATTTCCAGCAGCTTCAAAATGGACAAGTCGAACATGCTTTGGCGGATAATGCTACAAAGAAGCATACTAATGCGAAATAAGAGAAGCAGGAAATGCCGGGTTTTTTTTCATCAAAGCATATACATCCTTGCTAATGACAGTGAGAAAAACCATAATTTCTTCTGTTCTTTCATACTTTTGAACACAACACCCCACATTTCAAAGCGTTGCAGGTTATCTACGATAACTCGTGAACTTTAGTCAGTCTTCATAATTCCCAAGGTGCGAAAATCCATCACAAGAAGTTCACTGACTGTGACGTGAGATGTAGCAGTTTGAAATAGGCAGTAATAATCTGAAATGTAAGTAGCTCAAACCAAGAGTCCGTTTTTACACAGTAGCGATAACACAGCAAGTGAGTCATCGGAATTGTAATGTGATTCGTCTTATGTACAACGTGATAATTTATGCAATTATACAGCAGTTACACAATGTTCACTTAGAAATTAAGAACATTGTAGGCAACATGAAGTTCAAAGCGTGTGTCCCAGAACAAAAAAAATAAAACGGAAGTTGTGCATGTGTGCATGTGTCACGTACTTCACTGTCGAAAGTTGAATAAACCGGACTGAGAAAACGTTACTGTGATAGAGAGTGCTCAGTGCACATTCTGAATGTTCCTTTCCAGGGTTCATCTGACGGAGGACATGAGACGAGTTCCTATTAGGAAGATCAAGCTTCGACTAATACGCCTTCACTGTTTATCTCTACCCAGCATATACATTTTAATTACATATGACCTAATTGACAAACCGGGTGTTGAACCTTTCCATAAACAAACTGTCAGCTAAGTTGGAATCGCCATCAAGTTAAGCTTCCGTTTTAAACACAGTGCAACCAGTAAGACGTCTACCGCGACACAGCTGTGAATAATTCTACTTGATACACATTATTAGAGTGAAAATTAGTTGGAGTGCGTGCTCAATTGGCTGTGACCAGTCAGTCTAGTACGTGCCATTAACACAGCTGCCTTATATCCACGTGTCCTTTCTGTTTTTTGCCTCCTTCAAAACAGTTACTAGCAAAACATCGGGCTAAAATATGGACCATAATAGATACTATTATCTAAAGTACGCAAAACGATGCAATTGCAAAGCCTCTATAAGAGCCGGTAGGATATAGCTGCACAGAAGTGTTGTCCCGCAGGACGTTGGGCAGGAGCAGTCCATAGAAAAACGCATCTGGTATTAGACGCTTGAACTCCATGATAAATCGTAAACCGTTAGAATATTACAGAGTTCTGTTGAAAGCACTTCCCTTTTTTGTGTTAGTTACTAGAGCAGCGTGGATACATGCAGCTTGATGTTATCAGTTTGATTTCTTCTCGTCAACCTTTTATCGAGAAGTAGGGAGCATTTATAACTATACACTGTTTCATAGGCAAGTCATTGCATTGGGCATGTCTCGTGTATTTTTGACTGGAAGGATATTTTTCAACGCACGTATACTTACAGAACACACAATCTTCAATTGGATGTTAATTTTACATAAGCTTTTACACATACTTTCCGAGTTTTGCACGGTAGATTGACGTTTAGTAACATGCAATTCAAACTAAAGGCTGTGGCTGGGAGGGTGAAATGATCGAACTCAGCGGTGCATACAGTTCTTACAGCCCATCTTAAGTATGGCACGCAGTAATGAAATGGTCGAAGGAGAGCTTGGTCAACTCTAACTGAGGACAGAGAAGCAAGAAAGCTATTAAGTAAAGCACTGGATTCAAGTGAGATTAGGAGATAACATTACGAAAACCTTCCACGGATTCCCGACAGAATCCTAAGGTAAATATACAGTTGGCTGCCTTAAAACTGGTGTGCGTACTACTTTCGAAACCCGGTGGTTTGAAGAAATCCGAAAGGTCCAATGTTCTGTTTATTTACAACTTTGAGGCCCTACTGTTTCAGGGACAGATTTTGGAACACTGGATTGCAAATTTATTGTTTGGTTAAAATAGATTTTCTCTGGGATTTCTAACGCTTCCTTTCTAAACGAAATTCTACTGTGTATCCCCTGTAGATATTAATCCAGTGCGGTTTGAATATAATCATTAACTTTCTTTTTCGTACAAATTCAGCATCACCCAGAATTGGTCGCAGCTTTCGCATTCCCATAGAGTTTCCAGTCGGCCCCGTTTTAAAAGAAGCGCCAGACTTGAGTTTCGTTCTCATTGCATGACTTACTCAAATCTTGCGATATTCAACGGCAGATAATACGTGCTGATTGTTCTATAATGCTACAATCAGCTTCCGGGTTTGACTTCAATTCAGTGAAATTTTTCTATAGTTAACGGTGTTCTAAAGAAATTCCTGATCTAATCTCCCCGGGAACATTAGAAGCTTTGCACTCTATGGTGCATTCGCAAGCAAACGGGTTGTGTAGGAGAAAAGGATAATGTGTAAAATACCTTCCAATTCCAAAGAATTAATGAAATTTTGAAGGTTTAAGTTATTGGTTGTTGATTAATTTGAAAAGCCATGGTACCGATACTCAAAGGTAAGTATTGGAATGAAGGAACATACACTTATAGTCCGTTTTGTTGTGTCTTAGTGAGATTGCCTAGCACTTTCTTCCTTGCTGACACCTGTAGGATCGAGCGAACCGAAGACAACCGGTCGAGAATAATACAGCGAGTAAACAAAGAGTATATTGTTGACTTGCAAGATCAACGCGAGAATAAACGGATACAAATACGGAGCGATAACGGAGCGAAGCAACAAGCGTGCACGTAGCGGGGTCGTACGTTCGAGTATCTCTACTCGTTCAAACAAATGTTTAATTACATACGGAAGTAAGAAACAAAAGCAGTACAAATGGCACTCGTGTCTTCAACATAATTGACAATAATGGATAGGGTCGCTACAGAGCTCCCTCCCTAGAAGTCAACCAGAGTGTTGACTTTGACAATGTTGCACTGTTTCAGTTAGCCGGAACCGTTGAGACGAGCATGAATGGTCCAATTTACTCCTGCCACACAGCTCGCGTCTACAACCGAGGAAAGAACGAGGAAGAACTATTGGAAGTGGTCCGGGGGAGCACAGTTTGGAAGGTTAGTAACCATAGGCAAGCGGGGGAATTGGGGACAGGCCAGTTGTAATCGACCTCGTAGGATCGTTGCCTTGTTCGAGTCCATCGCAGGCGGACCCTGCAGAATTTCGAGTTTTCCCGCGTCCTCGGCGTATCGGTTTACTCTCAGTTTCTAGAATATACAGTATTTATAAACGGAAAACGATAACTTCCCCAGATTTCCGCGTCCATTGTATCCAAAAGAATGAGGCATTTCCTCTTTTATATTCTTTTTTTAAGGAAATAATCTTGCTGACAGCATTCGTTGTTGGTCAGCCCATCTAAAAGTAACTCGGTAAGGACATGCAACAACAATAAAAACTAGATACGACGGACGTTCACATAGTCCGCAAGTCGCACCATCCTTCGCAACTCTCGACCACGTCTGTTATGGAGACTTAGCTCCATCGAGGCAGGCGGAGTCGTAACCGAAACCGGATCTGTACTAACGTTAGGCAATGCACTGGCTGTTGAGGATGTCGTTGGTTGCGAATCAACGTTCACATCAGGTACCTCAAAAAATGCTGGCTTTAATCTATCGATAGAGACAACCTCGCATTTACTCTTGCGTTCCAACACGAAAGTCTTATCGTAGCGCGTGAGTACGCGGAATGGGCCCGAAAATAGCAGGTGTAAAGGTCATCGAGGAGTAACCGCACGCACCAAAACGTGAGAACAAATGTTTAATTACATACAAAAGTAGGAAACGAAAGCAGTACAAATGGCACTCGTATCTCCAACATAATTGACACTAACGAATAGGGTCGCTACACACCTCATTGTACAATTATTAGAGTTGTGTAAACTATGCGGTTTTATAGTAGTCTTTCAAAGATTTATTTCGTGTTTACAGATATTTTGTGATCAAATAAGGTGTTTTAACACTATACAGGTAGTATGTGATCATTTTATACTATCATAGTGAACTTTTGATGATGACCTCAAATCTGTCACTCTTCATCACAGCAACTAGGGAAGTCCTTGACAAATAAGTACTTCGGTCTGATCTTTGCATTCAAACACCTTTTACTATTTGACTCCGACCCTTGGTTTGCTTTTTATTCATTCTGAATCCGGAATGTGCGCTTATTTGTCATTGGCTTGCTCAAAAGAACCTGGTCCTAGTGAAATGAGGGCAATTCGGGGGTTACTGTTCTAGTTCTTTATGGACCAATATTTAGTATTTTCCCTATTTATTTAACATGCATTTTTTGCGAGAAATCATGCATATTCGATAACTGTGAATATTTGTGACTGACCATCTTTTGTCATTCCCAGAATAGGATGGTTTCTTGTAATACTCGGAGTTACAGACTTCGAATAGCCCTAGAAATTCTGCTCGAATTAAAACCTCCCACGTAAGTTATAGGAAGGAGACCTCGGATCGATCACAGTAATCAGTTGTTATTTGTGATAGAGGAACCGGCATTTATAAATATACATCAGTCGGTCACTGACTGACCTAAATGGCACATGAAAAGTTACAACCCTGATGAGTGCAATAGAGAACAATCAACTTGGCGACTGATGGAAGATGTAACACTGAAGCTGTTCACCGAATTCCGATTTTATACCTTACAATGACGTTTGGATTAGCCTCTTGTTACATTGTCTATTGTGTCGGAGTTTGGATAAGCGCTGAATCAGGCTGATTTCCATCACATTTCAACAATAACGCCTAGCTTCTTTTAACGGTTACTTGCGGTGTGAGTGAGTAATACGTGTCTACAATCGTACAATGGCATTAACGGTAGAAGAGAATGTACACTAGGAATGTAAAAAAGTGGAATTCATGTAGTTAGACAAAAATAGGACAACATAATTTTCGTTTGGTTGCACATTGTCGTGTCTGGGGATGCGATCTAGGAAGTGCTGTTGGTACAACCTGAGGACAGTTAAAATGTTCACGTGCTCATCAAGTGCCAATCAGGTTTGGTTCAATTGTACCCCGGTGGAAGTTAATTTGTAAGACCTGTCGCTGATATACAGGAACATTTTTGGGATGTTCAGCGCAATTTCTGAGTTAGCTGTAAAGGTTGGATAATTGTCTATCTTGAAACCAATAGTTGAATTACGTTCGAGTATGATGGCAAAGTTTCAACAAAACCCAACGGTGAATATGAACGCGGAGACGTCAATCACGCAGCGAGAACCGAAAGTTTCAGTAATGAAAATGCAAACAGTTTTGATAGATTTGATGGATGGGTGCATCGTTGACAAGATGTAGGAAAACATAAACCGCAGGCTAAGTGTCGTTCTTTTTGAAGCCGCTCACTAACGTTTTGAGATGCTTCATACATCAGCAATGAAGTCAGAACACTTTCGGGAAGAAATATGCCATGTCTTTTGCACTTATATTTCCACTTCGGGTGCCACTACTCTTGGGCCCATTGCGCACTAGATATTGGAGGTCTCATCAAGCCAGTTTGCTTAATACATACAAATAAACGTTTGTTGCGTAGCAGGACATTCAGCAGATGTCTCGGTCTTCTTACAGTCCGGATCTGAGCCTAACCGTCTCTCTTCTGGAGTTGTTAGCAAATGAACAGAAACAAGTGCGCTAATGCGGCTGTGCAAACAGATTTTGCTCAAGAAACATGTAAAAATGTTTAGCATTACATACATTCTTACAGATATCATCTCACCCATTGTTAGAATGAATTAGCTACGATTTTCTTCCGGTTCCAGACGACATGGTATTTGCATAAAGAATCTTCACTTTACTAGCGCAGCGTCCATGAGTGAATGGCGGAAAGGCTGGTTGTTTATGTAACGGGAGCGGTCAAGACATGGGGTGTACGTTTGCTAAACGCGATGCAGGTTAGTGTCATCAAACTAAGACCAGTAGCCTCAGCATTTTGCTCCCATCTCACTGATGAACGCTAGCAGGGTGACCATCATTGAGGTTGTTTCTGGTGATTTTAAATATAGTCGATTTATCAGACTGGCTCCAGTGAGGCAATAATTCACGGTCAGCGCTACTGATTACGGCTCCTTGGTCACTGGGTTTTTTATTGACGGAGTATCTCAGGGTTACCTTGCATTGCATCCTACTGGTACTAGAGGCAATTCCCTTACCCGTAAAATGTGAATAACACAATCAAGTAAACGCTGCCAAAGTTGATACACAAATTCAAAATCGAGGGTTTATCTAGCGAATGACCGTACTTTTATGCGATACGTAAGGATGGTAGTACGACTGAACTCGTGTGACGATCAGCCTTCATTGGAAAAACAGGAACGAAGGAAGAACAACAAAGAAGCCATAATCTTGATCAGAAACACACTGATCAAACTGTCACTCAGTTTAACTGTTCAAGATGACGTGCATCTAAATGATATGACAATACATTTAAATAAAACGTCTGCTTCATCTGCTCTATTCAGCTCAATTCGGTAGTAATATGAGTGGTCCCACTAAGGTGTACCAAGAACAATGTTGAGATCACTTGCCACCTAGTTATGCCTTCTAAAAAGATTGGTCTTAACTACCTAGTATTTTGACCACAGGTCATCATTGTTAATCAATCGGTCCTTTGTCGACAGTGAACTGTAAATCCTGTGTCGTATCCTTGAATCAGAACCTAAAACTCAAAGACTTACTGAGTGACTGACCTGTGTTCATGCCCTCAGTTATTCAGTTTGCTCATTACTGACTATGTATCTTGCATCTAAGTTTTCTTGCCGCGTAGATGCAGGTTAACACAACGGTCGATACAACAGCAGGCCAGTGATGCTTCAGCCACGTGTGAATACTACTTATGGTTTAAAAAGTAGCACCCATTATTCGCCAAAATACTTGAGACATGTGAAAGACCTTAAACGGCCAACAGGTAATCGCTAAAGTGATGGTCGTAGAATGAATAAATAGTTATCACACAAAAGTTCTTTTCACTAATCACGAGAACAACGCTGCTTTGTGCAAAATTCGCTCTAAAAGTTCTTATTTTCAAAGAATTTCGTGTGTCTATATTTCCGTTTGAACAAAATGATTGAGCATGTGGCCTTAAGTGTTCCATCTGTACAGTGTTTACCTGAATGTGTTCATTGGTGTATAAAATGAGTGACATACGTCAGTTATCCAGGTCAGACTTGGAATGAACAACGGATATGTCTATCGTACAACAATTCTAAGTGTACTCACTTCTCGCTAGAAATCGCCCACGTGACCTTTGGTGGTTACTTTTCACCCTTCAAATAATCATTTTCACTATCTGCTACCTATATATGTCATCGTTTTGACTGATTGCACACTAAAACCAGTTAGGGTACACAGATGGATCAAAAGAGGAGAATGTACCCTGTTTCAATTGGCTCTAATAAACGTGCTATTCTCATTGCGTCCATTAAGTACTCTCACCCAGCTTCGTCGGTCTGTCTGAACATCACCATTGACAGATACATGGTCAATACTGACGGCAAGTTATTTTTTCGGATTCAATCACTGACAGTGTAGCTCAGAAAGAGTGACTTATATCGTCCGGCTGATCTTCGGCTGAATTACTATCACCTCGCATTGTGCGAACACCAATGGCACGGTTGATTTGGCCTTGCTTGGGTCACCAAGTGTTTTGCCGTTGATCAAGAAAATGAACGTTCTCTGAGCCAATTGAACTTGCAACCAGTAGACTAAATCGTAATAGCCACGTAAGCGATCGGCACTTAAAATGGCGCGTAAAAACCATGACAGTTCGTTTTAATCACTGTCAGTAGGTGGCTTTTCAGTACCACAAGTGCAAATATAGAAATTGAAAATTGTAGCCGTGCTTCTTTTGGGTAAGGTTCAAACCAAAACGGATGTTATCTATCCCTGCCAGTGTTTTTTCAGTGGCTTATCAAGACACACCTTCTGTACGCATATGAACGTAAAGCGAGGTGGCACTCTTTTGTCAGAACCGATATGTCGAGAGGCCAAAGGGAAAAAATCGAAGTGTATCGCAGTCTGATCAGGTACCCACGGACGGTTGCAGACAAAGTTTGCTCATTTTTTTCAAATGTAGCACGTCACCAGACCAATATTGTCAAACGTACAAAAGAAAACAGTACGGTAGAATTTATTCAAGCAACTCAACATGGTTGTCAGAAGAGGTAGACTAATTACATCTGATCAGTCAGTTGCTTATACGTCTAACAGTGCGAAAGCTCAGTACATGAACCTATGTTACGTGCCTGATTACAACATTGCGGTGGAATTGTCGAAGACCCAGAATCACGTTAATCACGCTAAACTCAGTATATCTTCGTGAGTTACTAGCCACCCTTACCTGGATGGAACAGTTACAAAGGAACGGCTACAGAATAGCGCAGATTTCCTGATGAAACTTATGTGATGGTTAACTCTATTAGACCAAACTTCGTTTGGTTCAGTGTTTTAGAACACAAGCTTATGCAATCTCCTAAGCAGTAAAACCGAGAGAATAAGTGTGAGTGGTTTGATAAACACGACAGGCTTTGCTGTCGCAAACGTTTACAGTTAGCACCCATGTTTAAAGTTTACTGTCATGGTTCCCATTTTGTGAGTGCTAGTGACCTACGTTAAATGGCTCTACCAATGCAAGAAAGTCAAATAAAATTAAACACTAGGCGCTGAGGCCGGGGCCCAACATAAGCATTCAAACAAAGCTGGATTGCACATGGAATTGATTTTCAGGAATCACCAGGAAAAATAAGTTCAACCAAATGGATAGCCCAAAACAATTTGGTATAACCACGATGCTAAGCCTTCGAAGAAGTTGATAATATCTTCACAATGATTAACGGAGTTATTTGTAAGTCTCAAGGAAATTTTGGTTCTGTTCAAAGGGTTGGATTCAACGGATCAAGCTAGATGGACATAAACTAGTTAGCAGAACGATCTCGGTAGTTTGTCCTCACGGAATAGTTGTAGACATGTACCGGTCACTTAAAATAGATTATCTGTATCAATATCCTCTAGTAGTATGTATAAAATTGAGTTCTTTAGGACAAGTGCGTGAGGATATGGCTCACTACAAAACACTTCATAGCTCTCAAGTGAAAACCAGTGAGCGAGGCAGCTTGCTCACCGCTGTTCATAATCTGAGGAGAGATCCGATCTAACCATCGACCGACCAACTGCTCCAGTTGGGTGATAATAAGATGACATGCTTTGAGCAGTGCTCAATATTGTGTATGTTGACCCACAATGTGGTAGAAACTGGGTCACTCTGTTTTTGGTCTGTACTTGAGCTGATGATCATGGCCCTTCCTCATTTTTCATTATTGGTTTGGTATCCTTTCCGTCCTAGTGAGCAAGTTGAACAGTTGGACGAAACAGCGAATGGGTCCACGGGCTCTCTGTTAGTGCACGTTTAATGGGTAAGCGTGCACAACACGAGCAACATATAAAATTTACTGGTACCCCTGATATAAGCATTTGTGTAATCCGTTGTCCTAGCAACCCCTTTCAACCTACATTCACTGGCAACTATGTTGGTTGAGGAATTGAGAGAATGAGAGGGGTAAAGGCTGAATGTTGAATTGTGGACATTGGAACCATAAAATATCACTATGGCTAAACACTGATTGCATACATGACGTAGAGGTTTTATATTGTTTCAAGTTGAACGTCACCCACAATTGATCGCAGCTGTCGCATTACCATAGACTTTCCAGTCGGCCCCTTGAAATGAACCAAATCCCGACTACTCATCAGTAATCTTAAATATCACCTAGCAGGTTTAATGAAATCGGAGATTTCGATCTGTCTAGGAAGTCCTAATCGCGGCTTATCGATTGGAGTTAACAGGACAGTTACTGTGTCTCCATTTCGAGACGATCGGGCAACCTGATCATTACTCACAAGCAAAAGTGGTTGAGCGTTCACATATGATGATTCGGTCGCGCCTAACGTGAGGTTTATTGCGCGGTGGTAAACATGGTTGCATCATGAACAGCGTGGTCGTGGTTCCAGTCCCGGCAGTGACGATGATATGCACTACTGACGAGCTCTAATGAGAGCGAAACTCGAGTCTGGAGCTTTTTTTCGACAGGGGCCGACTGTAAAGTCTATGGGAATGCGACAGCTGCGATCAATTGTGGGTGATGTTCAACTTGAGATTAACCAAATCCCCGACTACTCATCAGTAATTTATATTGTTTTCGAAAAGGTTCTTAAACACTTGTTTGTTCTGGTGGATGGATATTGTTGATATTGTGTCTTACATACGGATGAGTGTGGTTGAGTCATCGAAACCTGTGCCAAGCATCGAGTGCGCCAGAGTGAGTTTGCGATTGATCACCAAATCTTCTATCATACAATCTGAATTAGTAGTTAAAGGCCCAATTCTGGAAGTGCTTAATTTTAATTACAAATCACAATAGGAAAGCTGACTATTTGAGCAGTTCGAAAGGTAAACAAAGTTGAATTTTCGGTTTTAACATTGCAGGGTGTTTGCTATCGTGTGATATACTGACAGACTACTGAAACACTTGACTAGAAACGTATCGCTAACTGAGTTCAACTCTGTGATTATTATATTGTCAGTTCAGTGTTATTACCATTGAACTATCGACATTTAGTACTAGTCAATGAACATGCAGAAGCATAAACATATGAAAGTATATCACATTAGATTTGGTGTGTGACAAAACGCTGTACATGTTAACATTTACGTGGGTTCTTGTTGATAAACTTACAGGATATCCACTTTGAAGTGGTCCTAAAAATATTCCGATTTTCTGACAAGTAAAAGTCACAATTTCGATCACCTCATATTAAGGGTACTTGATCCAATTCAATGACAGCTCAATAGTAAAATAAGTCGGCACCACTCATTACATTAAGAATTACGTAGAGGATATCTGTTTATGCAGTTAAACAATCCAACAGGTACTAATCAGGACTAATAGCACTCACCATAGTGGCATCATTAAAGGTGTTTTCTTCGGCTTTTCACACCCTAACTTTATCAATCGTTAAAATACACTACAGAATGCAAGAGCTGAGGCTATTTATCACGTTTCTTTGTGCGGATAATACTAACAGGTGAGAAAGTTACATTTTGAAATGTCTGTTCCTACCACACAAAGGTTTCAAAAATTGTGATAACAGTCTTGAACAGTAAGCGATTTCATGCATACCCTTGTAAAAGTTTATATTAGACTAGCATGATAGAGAACATCATTCACACAAGCTACTTTGAAAACAATAAACAAATATTTCATGCATACACACAATGCATAGCTATCTGATCTTGATTCAGTCAACCAAACGTTGATGTGTGCATGTATACATACATATATATATATATATAAATAAACACGTATTTGTGGGCGGAGAAAGCCGTGTCTAAGGACAATGACCGAGTTCAGTGGGGCTTTAGTGACGAAAGAACCTCTTGGCCCCATGCAATGCAGTTCGCACAGCAGTCTGTCGTCCGATAACCATGGAACCTCGACAAATTTGACACTCATTTCTATGAAACGGCGTGCAGAACTCTTCAAATTGGTCACACGCGCTAAAGTGCAAAAAGCATGGAGACTCATCCGAGTACGCAAATCATGGGAAAAAGATATGCACAAACAGAAGTAAGTTTTTACAATTGGATAACAAATACAGAGCTCCGTAGTTAAAAATTTCTCATACTATTGGGTAGGAATATAGTTGAAATGCGTACTTATTGTGTCAATGAATGCTAGTATTTGTTATCCCAGATAACCCTATTATGACAGTATTTATCATGGATTAATCACTGGTTACCGTGTACATACTGCGGTAACTGAGTAACGGAATTCTGTTGTGAAGTTTGAAGATCTTAAAAATGTGGCTATGGAGCTCAGCTGAGAAAGCCACATAAAACACAGAAGTGTGTTGTTTGAATCCACCTGAAGCTGCGAAATTTTTAGAAACAACAAATTAGTTTCGGGTCAGTCAAGAATTTAGTTAATTTTGTCAACAGTTAGTACAGAACACGGTTTTTCTACCAATTACAGTTGGGAGCCTAATATTGCAAGAACGTGTTTGGAATTTTTTAGGAATTGTGAGTAAGCACTGAAGCTGATCACTGATATTAATAGTAAATTTATTAGCTTTTTACCCTTGCAATAAGTAATTAGATGAAACTGAACAGTTCAACTCTTGACGTCAAGAAACTTTCAACTTTACAAGCCGATAAGAGCCATAATAAGCCCAACTGCGCCGGTAAAGTGCTAGTGGTTTGCTATACGGTTTTATTGTACTCTCAACAGAAAGATGTAAAGCGTGGGTTATATGTGAATTTGCATATTTTAATAGAGCCATGAAACTTTCAGAACTACGGAATTACATCCAAAGGAGAAATTCTGATCGCCACAACAATTCAGAATTTAGTCGGTTGGAAACACCAGCCGCAAGATGTCAGACTTACATAATGTTCTGCTCCAAAGGGACAACAATGGTCGTCAATGGATTTGGAGATTTCTACAACATACCACAACTAAACATACAAATTGGGATTTTTCAAATGATAAGTAAAATATTGTTCCTCCAAATGTGTTTGAATTTTAACTACTGTTTTTAATGTAAATGTCGGGAATATTTTCACTCCCATCCATTTCAGTCATAACATTAAATCGCTGTCTAATGTGAAAATGGATGAAGACTTCGAAAGCCAGCTATGTGCACGTATATGCAACTCTGAATTTGTGATACATTTAGAGGGGATGCTAAGCAGACAAATCAAAACACTGCTAACAACTTGAGTACGATTTGCCAGTGAGTAGGAGACCCACGAATATGTGATTTATGAATAAACCAAGGCCGATACAAAGATCGACCTATTACATGATGTACCCAGGCTGTTTCTTGAGAGTAGTCAGCGACAGTGGAGAGCGTGATATTACGAGCGACAGATAATGGGTTATCAATAATACGTCGTATGAGCTGAGTAAAAGCAATTCAAGTTGAACAGTTTTAAGGCTCTTTCAACTCCGTGTGTCACCTACTGTTAACATTTTGTGACCAAAAATTTTAAGTCAGCGGCGTTCTTCAACCATATGAATAATTTTGTTTGCTTTAAACGGGAGTAGCCCTCATTCACTGAATAGCAAATTACCTAGTCAATTGTATAAAAGCAACGATGAAGAGAGTGATCGTCTCCTCTTTGTTACAAAAGAGAGGCGGGCACCGACGTTTCATGACTAATGCGATTTTAGATTGCTTAGCATCAACACAGAATGTTTGTAGTCGTCTGACTACGAATTATACAAGTAGCTTGGATATTTGTAATGCGATAAGTTATACTTGGTGAACAGTTGTGACAACCCAAAAATACTAGGAGATTGTCAAGAAGGAACTTAGTAACCTAACTCAGCAGTGACCACCCGTCAGGTTTCACAGAGGGCGGTTAGCCGTACATACAAATATATGCGGGAACTATCCTGCGTGATCTGGTCAACAGTGTTAAGAGGCGGCCAATCAAGCTGCACATTAGAAGGTTGAGCAAAAGCTCTAGTCCTCCTAATATAAAGTAAACGGTAGGATTATGTTTAAACACTTCCAAGACTACTGTTCTTATGAATGTCGTATACACATGCACTGAACGATTATCGGACTTTGTCTTATAGTCATTTCTGACCAATATATGTTCGCAAACATGGTTTCAGAATGATGTTGTATTGCTGCATTTCTCGCTTTGAGTTGAACATGATTTAAACAACATACCTATACGATAGTGGAAGGCCTGTGGTGAACCCATGAAGTATCCTCCTAAACTGCCTGATCTTGATAAGGTGGCTGATGTATGAAATACGAGAGAACTATGAATGCATAACCACTAAGATCCGTATATCTACAACCAGTTTCAAGGACGGAGAACTCAAAATAATGCATGTTTTGCACTTTTCATAAGCAAGTGAAACAAAGACGGAAGTTCTACCAAAACCAGCTGCTTATACGACCTGTGGTCAGTCAACCGCACTAATCAATCAGCGCCCAGCTTTGTCCTTCCGGCGTGTGTTCCCGTGATTGCTACCTGTGTCTCACACTCGTGCTAGGACTTGTACTTCTATGCAATTGGTTATTCCCACATTGATCAACCGCACATCTATGCACGCACTTAATAATGACCACCTCATGTAAACCTCAGAAGGTACTTTTACACTTACTGTCCCACGTGGTCTCCCCATTGCTATTATTGCCTGTACCGAGTATTACTTAGAACGTCCGACTGGTAACACAACAAATGCTAGTCGACTAAATTCAAAATTTTTTCCACTACTGTAAGTCGGTAAAGTCAAACACCAATATATTTCGTTCCATTGGGTATCACGATATGATTGTCATAACTATCCGAATGGGTTTGATTTGACTAATTGGGCTGGTCATCCCAATGGACGGGAAAGACAATTACAAACCTGATGGAGCCTAGTAAACTTCCGTGAATCAAGTGGTGCGGACATAGTTTGTTTGCTAAAAGAAAATACATTCAGCTGAGACAGTGTTCTTCTGGTGCATGGATCTGAGCGGTAGTCAAGCAAAAGAAGTAGATATGAGTAGGTATGATCTAGATGCCAGCAGATCATGTACATGACGTGCACACTTGTAACCCTAATTGGCGTCAAACACAAGGTAATACCATGCGACACATTATCAGATTAGATCCCAGGTGTATCAGTCCGTCAAACTAGCGGCAAAACGCGACAAATACACTGTGACCATCCGGTCTGAAATTGTGTGTGCAGAGGATGTTATTCTTTAACCGAGAGACATTGAACACTTATGCCACAACTAGTTGCCCTTGAGTGTATGTAATTTACTAATTGTGTCATCCAACCTTGACTCCACTTATTTTGTGTACAGTAGTTATGCGGGCACTGAAAACTATTAAGAAAAAACTATATGTTATTGAACCGAATTTTATTGTTGTTGTCATATTTAAAGTTTATCCGTAATCAGTATTATGAATGTGCAAAATAATCCGGCGAATTTGCCCTAAGGTACATTTTTGTTCGGTAATTGTTGTATAGCAGTTCCGGTGGCTGGTTTGAATCCAGCCATAACTCACTACTGTTAAGTTTGGACCCATTTTAAAGTATCCAAGCCTCCTTCAGTATTCAGTTGTACGATTAGCCAAACAGTATTTAGTAACCGTCTTGTTTTTTTTCAGAGCATTACCTGCTCCATTCGTCTCAGTTCACGTCAAGGACAAACGGTAAGTCTTTTCAAACTATCCACCGTCAATGTCCACGGATGCACATCGTGTTTGCTAACACCTTAATGACTGTCAGCTTAATGAGACGTGTGAATGATGTAGGTCACATTATCTACATAAGAAACGGCTTGCTTCAAAAGTATGGATCGATTGATTTGATGTAAATCTGTTGCGTTTTGCAAACAACCTGTAGGACCCATCTAGTTAATAAAAGGCCCAAAAGATTGGTTGAACACAATATCCTCAGACCTTATCACTTATATGATTGATAATAAATATGCCATTTTTCTGGGTTAAATCCCTATTTGAATCGGTTGTTTTCTTCTTGAATTTGAACAGAGCGGTAAAAAGTGGACACCGGTAGATGCATTTTGTATTGTCTCTTAAGTACTAAATAACACTAATCGGGAATATGTATAAAACTAGTGAGGTGAGGGTTGAGGAAATAAAACAAAAAATGGGATGGAGGACAATAGGTAAAAACTATTAGGTCCATGGAAGTTTTGGGCTTACATATAACCGGTTTTCCCTCACACATTATGATTATTTGAGAAGGACAATTGCAACCGTCCAAACGCAGCGCTGAAACTTGGATTAGCAGGTGATATTATGATCCTGAGTGTCGATTCAAGATAAATCCGACGGTTAGTGGCCAACATGTATCTGGCACTAAATGATGTTGGAAGTTTGCGTGATCCCTGGAGGATGGAAGTAGATTGCGCAATCATTTGCTGAACCCATTTTGGCAGATGTTCCTCGATCCTGGAGTTCAAACACCTATCGGTCCTGCCGTTGAAATTTTCATCGCAGTTACGCGCAGGCTAATAAATACCGTGTTAGTTGGCCCCAACTGTTTGCTCTACCTTTACTGTACGTAGGTTGCAAGTTCAATCGACGACTACTATTTCAGCTGCAATGTAAGCTTACCTAATCGATGCGACGAGTCGTTTTGTGGTTCGAAAAGACAAACTATCACCCTTGAATGATAGTTCAGTATGGACTTTCTTCTACTCGACCGTGGAAACTTTGTCTACTGCTATGCGTTGCCAGCACTATCCATTGATAGATCGCAATGGATACTCATTATCCTGCATGGTGGTTGTAAGTAATCAAAGCTCATCGACTAAATATTCCAATGAACAAATATGTCTAGCGCACGTAAACAGTGTTCTAATCAGTGCTTGTTTGTTCTTCAGTGGTATAAAAAATGTGAAATGAAATTACTGGCCAGGTTTATTGAGATCAGAGATTTCGACCTGTCTAGGAAGTCCTAATCGCGGGGTTATCGATTTGAGTTAACAGGACAGTTACTGTGTCTCCATTTCGAGACGA
>JTDE01021710.1:20726-34178 GCA_014338405.1 Paragonimus skrjabini miyazakii | reverse complement strand
ATAATAAATTCACCGTACTTGCGTTCAACTTAGTTATCGTCTCTTGTATGACGACAAACTGTGAATACCTTGATGATCTAGATATTCGAGACTATCACCGCATTTGCAGCCTCATTCGTTGCAACGTCATACGGCAAATCACTATGACTTGTGGCATCTAACGCTGTTGCGCACCACGCGCTTGACATAAAGTATAACAAGCGACCGCCCACTAAACTTTTGGACGTCCGGCTGGATCACATTCAACCAGACGATCTGGTCCAAGGCTGCAACCTCTCCTGATGTGCGATCAATATTACAACATTGAAGACGTATTTGAACATAATTCGGGTATCAAAGTTTCTACTATCCTACAGTCCTTTAGCCACCTATTCAGTAGCCGCTTCGGGGTTCGTCCGTAATTCAATCGATGAACATGTCCCAGTCAAAAGTTGGTTCAACAGGAAATCCGTCACATTCGTGTCTTTCGGAAGGTATACATAGATTTTCGGAACCTTGTCAGACCACCAACAATTTTGTACGGATCTTACGTATTAAAACTGAAAATTATATGAATACAATACGTATGATAGGGTATCCAAGTTGCACTGCCGTATGACAGCGTAGACGACAACACTACGTAGTAAACAAGCAGCGGGAACTGATCTTCAGCTTTTGGTTTTTCTAGATGCTTCTCTCAAGACGATCTACTAGACGAGTTCGTATGTCGCGGCGATGAACAGATCCTTCGAAAGAAATCTGCGCAACTATCTTTAATATCTCCATTAGTACAGATTCCAGATACTGACAGTAGAAAGCTGATAGAAGGAAAATATCTTATCAATATTAATATCCGAGCCAAATTTCACTGGCGCGATCGTGAAAGCCTGAACCATTTCCTTCAACTCTTTTTCAGTGTACACCAACAACACACTATTATCTGTGCACAATAACACCTGAACTGTTTAGTCACATAGCAAACTTTGAACAACGAAATATCTAATAATCAGAAGATATATATTCCTGTGGTATTACTCCCGAATACCACTCTCCAAGTCAAGAGAATTGGTTACTCCTATTACAATCATGTCTAAGTCAAGAAAGGTTGGGGCTACAACCCAACATTGTTTCAAACCGGTAACAGAGGTTGGTTTGCGTGACTGCACTTTGATCCAAATGCCTTCACGTATGTTAACTAAACCCATGAACTTGCTCAAACGCCACAGTTTACTAATCACAGTTCATAGAACCTACCTCGCACAACTCAGCAGAAAAAATTGCCAATAATTGTTGGTAATTAGCTTCCTGTTCTTACCTTTAACTAAATTATACGATGAAAACAGCACTGGACTCCTTCGATATGATTCTCGTTTCTAAAACACAAGGAGCCAACTGGAGCAAGATGTGTTAAAAACAGTTGGTTAGCATATCTCAACAATTCCGTCCGCAACTCATGTTTAACCGTTTCTCCCAGTCGTTCTGAGTATTTGGCAGGCCCGGAGCGAGATCTGGTGCATTTTTAATGATAAGCTGCAAGATACCACTCAGCTTCATTCGGTCAGTTGCAATGGGTTCGTTTACTAAAATGTTTAGCCAAGTAGTCGTGATGTTGTTGGGCTGTGTGCCCAGAGCGATTGCCATTTACTGTATTAGTGATCTGGGTGGACTGACCAAAACTGCTCTCAAACGAGCCGCAGAACTCGTTTTACTAACGATAACCATAGCTCTGTAATGGATTTTATCGCTAGGCTTATGGGAGTCCTTGATTACAAGAAAATCTTCAATGAAGTTAGTGTTGTTTTCCCATCTTGTTTAGTTGGGTCTATCGTGAAAGAGACCAGCGCTAAATGTACCCGTTTTTATCCGGTTCAGGACGACTACATTGTACTCGCTTGATCAGCCACCGTGTTTCTGTTGATCAACATCGACCATCGTGGTGACTGCTGCCATATCTGTTCTATGGAATTTCGCCAAACATCATCAGCGGTAGTGGATATAGAAACATTTTCGGGAAGAATAGGGACTGCAGCTAGGAAAATGCTCTTCCTCGTTTAATTCTTCAGTTGTTTACCATCGAGCCTCCGTCACTGGCCGACTGATCAATAGGCTGTTGCGAACGTGAATGGACCAGTTACCTCTGATCAGCGATATATTCATCCCTTCGCATTGCTCACGTGATGGATGATTTGTGAGATATCCAATGCCTGATCTATGAAGTACCAGGATATAGTGTTTTGGGGGGATTGTAGCCGCAGCCAGTGATTCAAAGCTCTAACTCAATTTGTATTTGAGAGCTGACCCAGTATGGGGTTATAGTGAACAAGACGTTGACATCTCATCCAAATAACTGTCGCTTACGGTAGGTGTGTACAAAACTGCATCAGACTTCTGAGGGCTACTGTGACTTTTTCGACCGAACAGAATTGCGGCGGTCATGGCTAACCGCTGAGAGGCTGAAATGCTGTTTGTTGGAGGATACCTTTTGTAAACTACACTCTCATATGCGGAAGACAGTGTTCTACTGTATACTTTAGCCATCGTCTCGCCATCTCACAGGGCTCATAATGTGTCAAGCCCTTTAGTCCAAGTGATGCACAATATCCCAACCTGCACATGCGTGCTCATACATTCACCGGCCCGAAAACCCTTTTCCACATCCGAACGCACGCGTGTGATCACCATCTGCGCATTCAGCCAGTTGGAATGCTCCAAGTGGATGTGTTTCGTTGCAATTCGGGCACAAACACGTATCACGCGTTTGCATCCGAATCCGAGCAGAAAACAAAGACAAGTGTACACAATAGATGGGATCCAGGCGAACGCTACTGCATTGAGTTGTATACCAATCCCAACTATAAAGACCAAAACCATGGACTCAAAATTTCATTGACTAAATTTGGTATAGCGTTATTTATTAGTGGTACCCGGCTGGTCCCGTAGACTTAAAGTTCTTTCAGAACCGCTTACGCATCATTGTCCAAGCAACACTACAATAATGGAATTGCTCCTTTTCGGTTTGGACGTAAGGTGATCGTCCGCACAGGGCCAGATGGAAGTAAACTGACCGATTTGTGAAGGTGGAAAATAGCAGCGTTCCATTAGATACAGATGAGTATTTGAAAAATTGTCCATAACCTCCTGAGGCCTAACAAAGTTATCGTGATATAATCAAAATGTACTATGGCGGTAAAGAGAAACATATGACAACACGGTTTGTAAAACAATGGGAAATTAATGTTTATTTTGTGGCTGAAGTCCGCTTAATATTTCATAACTGTTCGGTGCACGGCAAACACCTCAGCTGAAGTGTAAGATGGTGTATAAAAATGGCTCAACTGTATCAACGGCACGGGCGACAATTCGCAGTATATACTAGAGGTAACGTTTATTGTACACATCGGTGGTGTTCACATTGCTTCACTACTTAAAACGATTTGAATGAACCTGAAATGTGCGGATGATACTGGAAGAAAATGTGCTTTTGTTAATGTGTTCAAAAGGAACATTTACTATTGTTGTAAGGGTTTTTAGCTTTTGGGTTGAGTTAACTAGGTGTACTATATGGTATTTACAACACCACCTCTTATGGACACACTGGCAAACACTTATGTTTTCTCCTATTCCTTAACCTTGGTAGGTTACGTTTCGCTAAGACAATTCTTACGTTGTATTTCACCAGAACCTTGCTACTGTTTTGAGTGTTTAAGGTTTTGGGACTATTCGTCTGCGGTCTTAATCTCAGTCGTATATAATACCTAGTGGCCATGTTGGTTTGTCAACCATACAGAGATAACGAAATGCACTGCTGGACTTCCGAATCGACTGCCGTATTGAACTGTCATATCTTATTAAAGGATATGCAGTCAGTATATCAAGGTTCTGTAAACATGTTTAAGCATTTTGTAGAACTGCTTTGATGGGGGTTAGACGTATAGTTCGGTTGTGACTACTTCATACATTTCTGTTGATAACTGATTTTTCGTGAAAGCTTTCCAAACAAGATACAACTTTTCAAAAAAGTATGCTCGTTCACCGTGTACCTGGACCATCGTCGACTTGTTAATCAAAATGATATTTTTAAACTATGAGGCCACCAAATAGTTTTGTTGTCAGTCCACTGCTTTGGTTTTTTCACTTAGGTGGTTATGCAGGTGAGAACTCAAATGAGGAATCAATCGATTCATCCTATTCAGTCATGCTCACAGCGGTGATCTGTGAGTACTGGATATTTCATGTAGGGTACGCATTTGTTCAACCACAATTTATGCTGTTGTAATGTAACACAAATATTCAACTATTAATGTATGAAGTAAAAGTTTAAAAGTAAAAACATTCCAATGGAAGTAACGAAGTAGATAGAACAAACACCAGCTGCTATTCAGATTTGATATTCAATGATTTAGGTATCACCTTGCATGTTGAAAAATTGTTCAGGACAAATTTATAGCTAATTTTAACATTTATAATTTACATTTCTTCAAGTTTCTTAAGTTGCTGTGTTAGTTCGTGAATTTTTTCTTATTCCGAGTAAGCTTAAACTGAATCGAGCCATTTAGTATTGATTAGAATAGGATTCGGAGAAGGTAGGTTAATACATATACTTACAGTGCAAAGTGATTTACTATTTCATCACAAATCGATCCCCGAACAACTTCATATTCTACCGAGTTGAAGGAAGTGTAATTTTCGAAAAACACTACAATTATGTATTGGTTTACATACTGATAGTTTTTCCAGACCAAGCTAACAAACAGAATTATTTGTTACATTGATTTATTGCATTTGATTGCAAAAAGATGTTGGTATCTCTGTACCTGTTAAAGTGTTGTAGCTTCCGCTTTCTCATGAATTTTACAATCAGCCTATTTCAAAAAGACTTGCTAAAATCCGGGACTAGAGCCCTAACCACATTTTCGTGCTGCAACCATATTGAGCAACACACCACTGACCTCACATAAAAACCATCATATCTGAATGCTCAACCACCTTCATGTGTGAGCAATGATCAGGTTGACCGATGATCTCATTAGGTAACATCAACTAATAACCTCATCAGTAGAACTTCTGAAACAGGTCTCACTTAACGTGTTGAGCAAAACTGTCAATAAAGATGAGTAATCGAAGGGGTGGTTCATTTCAAATGACAAGGATATGTACTACTGACGAGCTCTGACAAAAACGAAACTCCAGGCTAGTGCTTCTTTGCAAAACAGGCTGGTTCGAAATTCTATAGGAATGCGAGCGCTGCAGTGAAATATAAGTGACGTTCAACTTGCAGTCAGCCAAATCCATGACTGCTCATCAGTAGTCATCAAGTAGCTTAATAATAATCTAATAGATCATGTATACGTCCACCGGCTACGGCGCCACAGTTTATCTATTAAAGTACCGCTTAGAATGTTTGATAATGTCGTTTAAAATAAACATGTGGAAATTGTTGGGTCATAATGTGTACGATGACTTATTTGACTAACCATAAGTTCCTCATCAGTGAAAAATATTTCTGACGGATTATTGCGAACACGCACGGTATTAGTGAGGATATGTTAGTAATACTGGTAATTAGTGGAGGATTTTCGATATTGTAAATCGGGTGTATACCACAGTAAGTTATGGCGGTAGGCATTCTTACGGATGTTTTATCGATCGCTTTGAAACTGTTAAAGCTTATCAGCAGTTCGTGATGTTCGGATTTGATGGGGGTAGAGTGATAATTCACTCGTATCTGTTGTGAGGTCACTGAAGCAGTGGTCAACATAGCTGCCTCCTGAAATCTTGGCCAGAGTCTAAATCTTGACCATTGGTAGGCGAATACGCTAGTGACGAGCGTTGACAAGAAAAAAATTGAGCGCGGTGCTTCCATTTAAAAGAAGAGCTGAACTGTTAATGGGAATAGGATTGCTGCGAACATTTGTGAGTGATGCTCAGTTCAAAGTCGCGAAGACATTTTTGTGAGTTTTGTGTGTGTGTGTTCAAATGGAATAGAAATATCTATCCTGCATATAATATATTTTACTCTCAAATTTTTCAGTGGATCTATGCGCGCCAGTTTCCTTCTCATATTCGCAATGATCCAATGTATCTGTGGGTTCGTGTTTCCCATATGTGATGCCTTCGCTTTAACTGATAAATGGACTCAGTTTGCTATTAACCATAAGTACTACTTGGAGGTGAGCACAACCGAATTGATTTGTTCTTAAATTATCTTTTCATTCATTGCAACGGATTTATTCTTTAAGCATTTAGGACACACGTTAGAAAAGTTTGTGCAACGATGAAATTGAAATTGGTGGTCACTATTTTACGCCTTATTAGTATATATATTAGTATATATTTGTATATACATATATCATTATATAGCGATGTGTTTTTGATCCTCCTTTAACGGACACAATGTGGGCTAAAAACGGATAGCCTAAGAGATACACTGATTACCATTGTAAGCACAATCTTGCTTTCAGGATATACACAAATGATTCACGTACTTTGATAACTAAACTGTGAATGATTCTATGTGATACGTACGCAAATTTTCAGGGTTTCTCCGTGTTCCAACATATTGGTGCAATTATGTTTCTGGCATATCTACAACTCCTAATCATGTGGTTTGGAATATCAACCGAAAACAACTTCGTAAAACACGGAAGTATGAATCGAAGATCGGATATGAACCAAAGATTGTTCAGCGAAAGGCCTCCAAGTGAGTCTCTAACTGCATGTATTACTGGCTGAGTAAGTCTACTGTTAAACAACAGATTATCAGGATTATCAGCTATTGGTTAACGGTCTCGAACCTAAAATCTATAGTAAACTACTCTCGTTGACAGTACGCCATGCAGTTGGGTGTAACTCGATGCACTGAAGCAAAATAAACGAAACAACTTGTTATATTTGCTTATTTCTCAGTACAGCTTGCTTATATGAGTTTTGTTGAATGCTGTTTCCTCAGTTATTCGACATTTCACTGATCTCGACACATTTACAACAAACTTAACATACTGATCACAAAATGCCGGTGGGTAACAGTCGCATAAAATTTGTAAGACAGACTAATTAGTTGTGGCTTCAGTGCAGAAGAGATTAGGCGGTTTGATTAACATTTTCCAAATTCAAGATGGCAATAAGTAAATTTATGTACTGACTGTTTTATGGGCAACCACAAGAAGTGACCTTGTCATTCCGTATCACACATTCAATGGCCTATACTAGAGGGGCTTACATCCAAAATAATTACTTTCAACGTTATCAGGATAGGATGTCTGGACAGTTTAAGGTGAAAATGGTTTGACCGAATTTTGAGGTCATCTACGGGAATTGACTTCGTTTCACAAAATAAAACCATCCATTTCAAAGAAAATTATACTGAGTTTACTGTTCATCTTTTGTCCAAATGTGTATGATATTTGGTAAACAGTTTCCGTTAAGAGAACCGAGGGTGAAATACTAGCCCTTTTAGATGTCAAGTGCAAGCCGGATCAGCAATGCCGACTTACCCTGATAACCAGCAGGTAGCATAGAGTTTTGCCTGATATAAACCGGACGTGATTCACAGTTGACCTTAGCTTTCACAACTCATAAACTTCTCAGGTGACTTGTTTCGAAAAAAAGCACTACACTTCAGTTCCACTCATGTTAATGAACGTCAGTAATGCGTGTTCATGACGCCGTGTCTTATTACGGTGCGAGTGTACACAGTAATCACTACTCAAAAGGAGGCGTACTTAAGTGTTTACATACGGTGATTCAGTTGTGTCTAATGTGAGATCATTGCAGCAGTAGTCAAATCAATTGCATTATAAACGCGTAGCTGAATTTTCAATCCCAACTGTGACGAAGGTATGTTCTACTGTTACAAAGTGTGAGGTAATTTATGTTGGACATTTACTTCTATTCACAAGTTGATGACTTTAAAAGTATACAAATGAGAGGAATCAGTGAATAACTCAGTGATCTATCAGTCACATATTCTTTACTCGGATATGCACTAGCCCAGTACAAACATAGCTGTCACTCAGACTACCAGAAAACTGTATACGTCACTCTTTGAAACGAAGAGATTACCAGTGGTCTAAATCAATATATTACAGAACCACTAGTCGAAGTGATATATTACAGAACCATTGGTCGAGTTTGAAAACGTAAATAAGTAAGAGGTGCGCTAAGAAATTATAGCACAGAATGAGTGATGTTATGTAAAACTGCAATTTGTATCACGTGAGATACATATTTTCTCCCATGCGTACATTGAATACCTCGCGAATAGCACATACAGAACAGTAGAAGCGTTAATTACGACCGAGTGGAGTATGCTGTGAGATTATACAGTGCACAGTATAAGTGGGATGTTTGCAGATAGCATGCTTCCATCAGTTTATTATTTTTATCTAAAGTACAGTGGGTGTTCTCTGACTGGCACCGTAAAAATGTGGTATAATTCCTCGTTCGCCACACTGTCTTCGTTATTGCCTCTAACGAGTTACTCTTCTCTAGCCTAATTTTGGTGTGCTTTGATAACTTTGAGTCAAGAAACTTAAATTTTTCTGACCTATTATATACAGTCGGATAGTCAGACCTCACTAGCGGCTTGAAAGTACTTTGTTACGAAACGGTGTGACAATATGGTTATAAAACAAAAATTACATTCGTGCGCATATAACTGTTAATCGGAATGTTCACGCCTGATGAGATAGTGAATATCGGCTGCTACAAGAACTAGCTAGTATCTTGTGGAAAAAAGTAGTATTCCCAGAAAACAAATGAAAGAACAGAATTCTTTTGCCAGATTGAATTATCTGACCTCGTGTAGCATGCTATACAGTACAGGATATAATATTTGCAAAACACCCATAGCAAACTCACCTGAATACTAGATTAGCCCCATGGGCGCAATCGATGGAATTCATTCTCAAAGCAAAAATAAATAAATAAGTTCCATACATAACAACAAACAGGTTCTGTATGCTTCCTTTCATTGTTCACAGAAAGCAACGTACACATTGATAGTAAATACATGGTGAAATTGGTGTAGTATTTACAAAGTGCAGGTTCATTCATGTCTAACTAAAGTGAAACAATCAAGATTAGAGCCAAAATGTTCGCTAAAAGAAAATTCGACTTTCATTCTCGTAAACCATGCATTCAAAGGTGAGATCAATGAAAATTATCTAGAAGACATACTTAGCTGTGACTGTTCAAGTCAAAAACACAGTGCAGCAAACAAACTAGCTGGTGGATGCTTATTATCAGACAGTATACTTCAAGTTTATCTCGAACACTGTTGACAGGACAAGCCATGCAAAGCAAATAACAGGTTAGAACGAAGTCATGCACGTCATAGATACAAACAGAAAAAAAACAGAAGAAAATTGGGTCATGGTTATCAGTCAGGTGAAACCACAGCAGTTTGATTGGTAAACGTGCGGGTGTCGGACCATGGCCACTGTGAAGCATTAACGGAGCGTTTCTGGGGGAACAAAGGCAGATTATTCTATTGCATTCCAACAACCCAAATTTGACATCTCAAGTCTCTGGGCTGAATGTCACTGACTGTGTCAATCGGACGGACGAAAGTGGTCTGGTTAACTGTGTGTATGTGATGATAATTGTCTTGGTAACTCCACCTCTGATCCAGGCTGGAAAATGCTTAAGCATACGTTCAGATAAGTGCCTGATCGTGTGGTCCACCTAACCAATTTTACAAGAACAAGTGAATAAGCGTACATAGATGGAGGACGCAGAACTAAACACCTTGCCCTTTGATACAGACAAAACTGGAGCAGAGTTGTCACAGTCGCTTAACTGGACAGTACAGAAGGTTCGATTTACTGCTATGCTGAGTTTTCTAGTGATCGTTCCAACGATCATGAGATCTTTGACTGGCAAGGAAATATGCCCCATCTTACTTTCTGCTGGAGACATCTCGTCCTTCTGTTAACAAAGTTCCACTGGACGAGGTCCTAACAAACGAACAGTGTGACCATGGGCTATCCACTGGAACAGTCGGTCGCAGACATCCTCAATATGAAGCTTGTAAATGATCAGCTATCATAAGTTTTACATCGATGCGGTGCTTATGAACAGTATGTGGTTGACACCTTATGTGTGACCAGTGAACACGATAACCTACGGGATGTTGGGAGTGTTTTCAATTGGACCTAATCTAATGTAAAGTTTACAACAGAGTCGTAACTGAAAAATCATGAGTCATGACTGACTCACCCATTGTATTAGTCAATCTAATATAAATATATCTTCCTATTCGGCTACGAATAATTTCTGAGAGAGAAGCAAGCAATATTTTTAGAAATTTCAAATTTTATTTTCAGTCTCGTTGTTATAATCACTTAATTCAAGGTGCTAACGCCCGAAATATCTGCGATTCACCAACTGCTACTCTTCTGCGGGTACTTAGTTTCTTGTCCGTCCGGTCAGTGCGTTTCTCATCTCTACATTTGAACACCTGACCTTGCCTCCACATCATATAAACATAAACAACTGGTATCGTGTGAATGTCAAAGTTGTCAATTTTTACCAACTTACATGAGAGAAAGGTGATCACGTGGGCAATTATATTGATCTTACCAGATCAATCCGTATGTGCATTGCGTGACCAACGAATACAATCAGTTCTATGGATAAGAATACAACATTAATCAGCTCTGACATTTTTGATGAAGGCGACTCATTTTCTCTCTACCTTTTCTTTTAACACACTAGAAAGATTGGGCCGGTTTGAAATTCGTCAAGTGGACGAAGTGAGTGATATGCGCAGTCTCGATGATGATTCTAACACTTGACAGCATATATCCAAAACATATTGTAAATAGATCATGTTTCACATTTTGCTTAATATGCACTTATACCTACAGTGATGAATGAGTTAACTGTCATTCAAAGGTGGCATGCACATTTGATTCCATTGTTTTCTCTGTTGTTGGTTGGAATGGTATACGAGGTACAATTTTTCTGAAAACGAACGAGTCATTCTCTTAGGTAAACAAGATTATTCATAGAAAATATAGCGCAAACATTGAAGAACTGTGAAAAGGCTTACTGAACCAGTAGCATTCGTGGCCCAGTGCCACCAAAGTACGACCAAAGAAAAATGGCACTTTATTCAACATCTGAGATAATCAATATGTGATGAAGATGGCCATGCGTTTGTATCGATAGATAGTGAGCAAACAATAAGTACTTAACTTTTATAAGGGCTTATTCACCGTTTCTTTCCGAGAGGTCACACAACAGAAAATTGTTCATACAAAACCAACTGAATTCCTTACTTTGGGAGGAGATGATATTAAAACAAACCTCTCAAATTATTGAACACGGATAACATTATCAGTTTATTAGGAAACTCTCCCGATACTGGATATTATTGGCATTTCAGGAATACTTGCAAATAAATGCGATTTTAAGCCATGTATCGCGGACAGGAGTTGTGAATAATGTAGGCAAGTGGAATATGATCTTCCAAACGAGAAAACAATGCGCTGATAAGATTTAGATTATTTGGACTAGGTAAAAAGGTGTACAGGAGCAACGACCCCATTGCATCGATCGAGCCACGACATGTACACAAACAAGAAGATAGGTCATTGGTAGAAAAGATCGGTGTTGAGCGTACGTAGTAGCAGGAGATTGAAGTCAACATAGCAGACCTATGGCAATGTTCTGAATGTTGGAAACTAAACAACAGCACCATCAATGTTTTTTAATAATTAATCCAATCTGAAGGTAATACGTGGTTATGACAATATGTGCCAGGCTTTCTGTCACACGTTGAAAGCGTTGATACGCCCTTCTAATGAAGGACTGAACTGCAAATTGTTTGCGACAGAAAACATTGCATGGTTTGAAGTAGACACATTCGCCAGTTTGATGGCCGTTTCTTTCAGACTGGAACTATGACATTGTTATAAATTTAGGTGAATTTCTAATGTTGTTTTCAATATAGTTTACTGACCCTGTTTTCCGGAATAAAAAGGAAACACCCTTTTTCGAGGAATTGAGAGGTTTTATCTTCGTATCCTTCTTATGAACAGAGCGCAGCTCGTTGAAATATAATTTATAGCAAACCGTTTTCTCTATACCAGGCATCAGTTTGTCTTCTAATCCAATAATTTCAATCCATAATCCTACAAGATTATATTCCGAGATTTCTATTACTTTTGTCGCACCTATCTAAACCTGTTCTTACTTGAGCACAATGTCATTTCAAACACCTTGCTTGATGTTCACGTGACGAGGACTTCCACCAATCATTTCGACAGCGGACATTATGCTCAAGCAAGGTATAATACAGTTACACAATCATAAATGAATTTTGACATTATTTTATTTAATAAATATATCAAGCAACTGTCATATAGTTTAGTTTAGTTTAGTTCAGTTCAGTCTAGTTCGTACTTGTTTAGGTTAGTCTTCTTAGGTAACTGCCTCGAGTGTGCTCCGTCGACTTCAAAATTCTAAGATAAGTGAACATTCTGAGCTTGGACCTTGTTTGATAAAACTTTATACACTAAATGCTGGAAAAGCGTTAATAATTAATAAAAAGTAGCCATTTAATAATTATTACCTCCTTTAATATGTTATTACAACATCAAACTTAGAAAATGCTCAGAAGTAAGTATTTCACCTTCTGGTAACTTAGTGGTTATTTACAATGTTTGCTACTCTGGAATCAGCACGAAACAGGTCCTTTTAAATATATTTGCAAACAACTGGCAAAAACAAACGAGAAACAAAACACAACTTTCTACTGGACGTGCATCACATTCGGTAAGTAGTACTGGCTTGTGATCTGATTTAAGGTCGATGCCTAGCATGATCCGTACCTGAAAGGAACACCAAGTTTTGATTGTCATTATTTTACAAATGTAAAATGCTCCTTTTAGTTTGTCTCATTGACTGCCTTATTCTAATTTCCAATGGATTGTATGAAGTTAGCCTCAGGCCCCTATTTCATGTTCTTTTATTCTAGAATCAACAGAGATTTATTTTCACACGACCCGACTTATCTTTGTCATCCGGTGATCTGACACGTACATCTCATAAGTCAGATAATGCAGTCGGATGTCTGGGCCGTAGTCTTTGTTGTCGTCACAAAAGTAACAGACCAACGAAGCGTAAAACAGACCACGTTACACTACACAAGGACGGAATGAACGTCTACATGCGACTTGGAGCTGTTGGTGAGTAGGGATGAATCTGTATTTTGTACACAGAATAACTGTCAAATAGCTGTGCTAATTAAAATATTTATCAGTTCCGGATATTGCTTGTAAAAGATCTGGCAATGTGCACAGTTTAAACCACGAGATTAATTTTTGTTTTTACGAGTGATTTTGTTGAGTTAAGCAAAGCAATCTTTTCCCGTAACAAATTTGAACAGAGAAGTTAGAAACAGTTTTTCGCACAATGTATCTCTCGAGCACATTTCGCTGCATCTCATCAGGTACATACTGCAGTCTG
>JTDE01021710.1:0-18851 GCA_014338405.1 Paragonimus skrjabini miyazakii | reverse complement strand
CTAAGACTTTTGATTTACTGCCAAACTCCACATTGACGTGGACAGCATCCACACACCCAAAAATTACTTCCTTCATTAGAGTAGCACATGTTCTCTTCACACGAAGTTCTCGTTCAAGAAAAACCGCTTACACTCGCTTTGAACTACACAGAGTTTGTACACTGATTGTGGCAAGGATTCACTCGTATGGTATCGTTCTTCCTACTGTCACCTAACTGTGCGTATATAGGAGACCGTATGGTTAACGAAAAAGCATCGACCATTTTCTTGGTCGTTCCAGGATAGATGAATCTATGTATACAGTTAACATACCACTTGACCTTTGACATGAAATAAACGTCGATCAGTATGTTTCGTATCGCACACATATCTTCTTAGAGGTAATAGTCGTGGCTCCTCATCAGACGACTCCGCACGATTTGGTTACGCCAAATTGCACTCATTCTTTATCTCGGTTCCAGAAGGCTATTTTCAAAAACACTAACGTATGTCGAAACGATTCACATTGTGTCCTCAGACTCTAAAAATCTTTTCACATGTCTCTCAAATAATGGGCAAAAGTTCGAAAATGTCAGTTCAAGTAAGTAGTACTGTGTGTTACTATACTTCCAAGAAACACAGATATGTGACGTGACAGACCAACTGCCATAGGTAGATTAAGAAAGTTGATAAGTTGTTTTGGTTTGTTTTTACGAGTTGCGACGGATTGCTCGCTAAAGCCTAACCGTTAGTTGCACAACTTACATGAAAAAGTCGTTTTGTACTCATTCCCTTATTTTTCTATTTGATATTTTTTGTTTCAAATTGCAGATTGTACTAAATGTACAAAAATTTTGGGTCCGAATGGCATTCACACATTTGGCTGTGGTTAATCTGTGTCACTGGCTTAAGGTCGTCGTTGGTGAAATCTCGGATACGTTGAAACACATCGAGGCAACCGCGGATGGATCGGCGAGCATTGTGCAAGATATTCTGGCTTACGTGTTCTCCAAATACGGGTTTGAGTCGGGTGAAACTAAGGTGAGCTTTTATGGCAGCTTTTTAGACAGCCTGCTTCATGTGATTAGATACAGTGTTCATGTGATCCTATGGGCACAAAGTTAATCTGAAAACCGTTCGTAAAAACCTTGCCAAAGGGCTGGAATGAAGTCATTAAATAATACAAGTAATGATGAGTAATCTGGAGTTTGATTAATTTCAAGTTGAAAATCACCCACAAGCGATTGCAGCTTTCGCACTAGACTCGAAGTTCGCTCTAATTAAAGCTTTACTGAGAGCTAATTCCGAGTCTATTGCTTCCTCTATTCGAAAGAGGCTGGCTGGAAAGTCCTTCGGAATGCGAAATTCGCGATCAGATGTGGGTGATATTCAATTTGAAGATAATATTTTTAATAAACAGTAATTATACTGAATAATTACGCATCGGCATTCTATGTTTAAAGTGAAGAAATTAGTTTGGAAAATGTGAGTGGATGAACAGGAAAAAGCAAGTGAATGTACAAGTTCGTGTGAAATTCCATGAGGATATTTGTGATCGTATTTTGACAACAGGTTTCACTGCATAATGGACGATGTTCACAGATCACATTGTGATGAGCTTGTAGAAATCCGACAAAGACAAACGGAAGGCATGATAAGTCAGTAAGTTCAAGAGCTCTCTGAATTCAGCAGAGGTCGCTCGTCATCGAAAAATGTGTGCACATCCGAATGTGTATAAAACTGACAGTGCTTGCTCATATATAAATTAAAACTCCCACTCAACGACCATCCTTCAGAACATGTCGAAAGGATCACTGTATGATCGCGGTTATTGACAGAATGTTTAGCGGACATCTGTAAGTTACGTCGTCATAGAAAATTAAAAACGAATATCAGTTTTGGATGTGATCTCATCATACCATGTGTTGGATCTGATGAAGTTCGTCTCGTACGATTGCCGTCTTTTGTTTAGCGTGATACGGAGCGATGATTTCGCTGAGGCGTGTCCGGTTTGTTTTTAGAAAACCGATCCTAAATTAGCCTCCATTTAATTTTGCTGCGTTTAGTAAACGATCATGATGAATTTTGTATCATAACTGCACACGAAATGTTCATTTCTTTTTCTTTGACTGTCATTGTTTGTTAACTAAAACTTTTCTTCTTGGTATTGTTTGACACGCTCTCAACTTCACCTGCACTTGATTGTTTTAATGAGCTTATTTCCCAATGACTGGTGGCTATTTGTAGACTCGTGTTTAGTTACTCCATTTTGAACGCCTTTCTGATAGATGATTTGTTTATCTGGTCAATTCATACTCAAAGTGAGATAATACCATTATTGTAATGTTATCAAACAATTCGGTATAAATTCCAATAGTTTCGATCGTTTTTTTCTGACATTTTGTGGACTTGGAAGATAATCCCGTTAATCCGACCGTCTGAATAAACATTATTGGAACTGTCGAGTATATGTTACTGAGTGGATTATCTTAAATCGTCAAGAGTGATTAAACACCATGTTTGATACTGATATTTGTATGATTATCAAACATAAGTTCTGTATCTATCATTCCAAGCTGGTGTACCCATAGTCTATGGTACTTGCTGATTTAAAGGAAACAGTCTTGGATGTTGTTTTCGGTTTGTGGAATCAGGAGAGGAATGTGAATGTTGTGACCATGTTGACCAGTTGGAAATTTCCTCACGCTTTTTTTTATTTCTAAGTCTGCTTCGATTTTATGCGTCTTGCTGTTAATGGTCAACGTAGTTCACAATGGTGACTGAATAAATGCCAAAATTTACCAACTTTACTTGTTCTTTGAAGTCTATTCTTTCAGAACTAAGTAAAGTAGGAAAATCTTCGTTGTATGTGCTTCAATAGAACAGACCCAGTTAAGACAAATTCAGAACTTGGACCGGATCCGAATCAACGTCAGATCAACTAGTAGAACACTTACCGCATATGGGTATACTGTTTTCGTAGCTGGTTCGGATTCAGCCGACGTCCATGCTCTCCGCAGTTGGATTTCTTCTAGAAAACTCAAGACTTCTGAGTTATTGATCACTTTATATCAACACTTTTGGAACTGACTTGGCCGGCTTCGTCGGTTCTGTTGGAATTCATAACTCGCTCAACATGATCTGAGAGTGGAAGCTGAAACTCCAAATCGAGCTGGTGGTAGCTACCAGGTTGCACTTTATAGGTATATTTGAAGTTGCTTTAAAAACAATGTAATTTGTTTTACCCACCGGATTGGTTTTTACATCGGCTAATACCATTAAGTTGCTTATGGTTATGATGGCTTTTGCAACTTCGTCCTTCATTTGTTAGTAGCAACGGAGTTTGTCAATATGAATCGTCCGGCGCTTAGTTTGTGACAGCTTCTACATCCTCATAGACTGCTAATTTGTCCCTTCTCCAAAACTATCATCACAATCAAAGTTTGTTCCCGGTAGAGCTTCCGTTTTTAACCTTAGATTTCAAAACTTGAGTTTTAGTCAGCTTATGCTGCTGGATAGCTGTCGGGTTGCATGTCTATACACATCGGAAAAATGCAAGCTCATTATTTCTTCAAGTGTAATAGGACGTAGTTTGCGATCAGTCGTTGCACAGCATCATCAAGTGTAGTCCGCGTTCTTTGATTTATTGTCTGAGATTTAGAGTCTTAATTTCCCAGCTGGATCATAAAACTATTATCCATCGGCTGACCAGTAATTTTATCCACGCAGAGTAATTTCGAAACCCTACGAAGACAGGTGATGTCAAGGTACCAGTTTTGATGCTGATCCTGCTAACAAACACAAGTTTTTGGAATAATTGAAATCGTGGGGTTGTTTGATAGTCGTTGTGATGTGGTTGTGGACGCCAAACAGTCAGTCGCTGTTTAGATCAGATGGATGTTCGCTGCACAATAAAATGCTTCAGTAAACATTTCACAGATAGAAAATGAAGCGGTCGCTCACGGGAGATAAGTATTTATACGAGAAGTTACTATCAGGAGACTTCATGGTGCCTACAAACTGTGCCCAACATCAGCTAAACGATGTTAACTGCCCTAGTTCTAGTTTGTTTAAGAGTGCAAGGTGAGCGTGTTAACTCCATTGTGTTACCACACGAGCTACGAACCGCTGAACTGTCTAATTAAGGGGTTGTTTAAAAATCTTTGGCAGACGACTCGCAAAATAGTATCAGACATACAGGCATCTTGAGAAAACAATTCTAACAATGAAACATGCATTAAGAACTATAAAGAGATGGCCGTTAATTTGGTTCCTAAATATTATGTATATAAAAGTTGAATTGTGAATTATTTTATAGACAATAAGTTGTCTGTGTCAATCATATACCCAACAGTGTGTAATACAATCGATTAATCCAATGCTAATTCATTATACTTTTTACATCTACTCAGGTTAATGTACACGGTCTCCCTCTACTGCAAAACTCCAGTTTCGTCGGTAGGTTGATACTGAGTTTTTCTGATGCTCATAACAGTTGATCAAAATTAATCACAACCATCTTTTACTGAATGCGATAAGGGACGCATGTATTCATTGTTGGGCAATACAATCGAATTAACTTATTGCATAAATGATTACGGATGCGAAAGTTTTCTTTATTTCTCATGCATACCTTAGATAAATTGGCATATGTCAAAAGTCCGGTAAGCGGAACAGCGAAACCAACAACTGTTACTCAGGCAACACATTTCATGCATAAGCCACACTGAACGATACAATTAAAACGTAATCTACTAACCTTGGCCACTGGAGTCATCCTGCTGTGATGTAAACAACTGACATTGTTAAATGTACTTAGCTAGAATAGCATACAATTATTGTTTATTATTTGTTTATCGGGTGAAAATTACCGTGCGAAGTCGAAATAAGAACACAAATGGGCGCCTAAATCAGTGCATGGCAATCAATGGCTTACTTTGGTTTGCATCTGTTAAAATAAACAGTACCTTTGCGTTAATGCGTGTTACATGTCCGTGAGTAATGGATGTATCAGTGAATGATTAATATTTGTTGTACTACCCTAAATCAAAAACACCTATAGAGTGTTACTTCAATGAGAGTGTTTATTCTTGAGGGAAATGGAAGTTTTACTCACAATGATATCCGTTCACAGGGAGTGCGACGCGCTGCGTTAGAACGTTGCATTATTTGAGTTGTCAAATTGGACGTCGTTTGCTTATTACTGAGGTCTTAGCACGACTTTTCTTCAAGTTTCAAGGCTTTCTAGATATTTTTCTATTGAATTTTACCATCAGGCGACTCTAGATTCTGGATTTTGTATGACGATCGCACAATTACCGTTTCTCGAGGCAAACAAAATGACTAATCACATATTACTGATGAGCAGTCGGGGATTTGATTACTTTCAAGTTGAACATCACCTATCATTACTCACAAGCGAAAGTGGTTGAGTATTCAAATATGATAATTCGGTCCTGCCTAACGTGAGGTCATAGGCGCAGTGGTAAACACAGTTGCCTCATGAACAGCGTGTCCGTGGTTCAAGTCCCGGCAGTGGCGATGATATGCACTACGGACGAGCTCTAATAAGAGCGAAACTTGAGTCCAGTGCTTCTTTTCGAAATGGACCGACTGGAAAGTCTATGGGGATGCGACAGCTGCGATCAATTGTGGATGATGTTCAACTTGTAATCACATATTTTCAAGAGTTAAAGATAAACCAACGTTAAGTCGTACAGTACTTGTTGTAGAACAGTAGGGATTTCAAGTGGACTTTGATACTGCCAGACCATTCATCTATAAATAAGGGACAAATGATGACTATTCGAACCGAGAGATTACCAACTAGCAGAACAATAGTTAAATCAAGTTAATAAGAACAACATACTGAAACTTATGTTTTATTGGAGGTCGTCAAGTTAGTTGCTGGTTTTGGAAGTTTCAAAAAATGGATCAGACATCACTCAATTTTTCTCGTTTTTCTCTTGAGAACGGTGTACATTTTATGTTGGACCTGCGTTACCTGGTATATAGTTTTTAGCCGGTTAGACCTTAAAATGAAACGTATAAATATCCTCGAAAAACTCACGGTTGAAAACGTGGTGTCTAAAGAACATCGTTCAAAAGTCCCATTTGAAGTTGGTTTTGGCGTGACCAAATGATCACAAAGATTGCTCAGTAAGCCTTGGGCTAGATTCAACAACCGCTTACCCATGTGCTACTTATCTGACTCAAATATTCAGCATTTTTAGTGGTGTTCGCCAAGGGTTTCCGATCTCCTCTTCCTGTTCGGTTTTGTCATGGAAGACTTTCTGGTGAGGGTGTTTGAGGAATCCAATGAATTTGGTGTTCAGCTTTTTTCTGGCACTAGATTGACCAACCTGGAGTATGCGGACAACATTGCTTTACTTAGCCCATCTACAGAAATCATGCAGACCATGCTCAACAAAGTGAGTGACCGGGTTGGTTTGTATGGAATGCGCTTCTCAACTTCAAAGTGCGGATTGCTGTTTCAAAAGTGTAGCATTTCCACTCCTACCTTCTTCATTGCAGACAATCCGCTTGAGACTGTAGATAACTTCACATGATTAGGTAGTGCCATCCCCTCAACATGTAGTATTGCTGATGAGATATCAACGAGGATGGCGAGAGCGCGAGTTGCTTTTGTCAACCTGCGCCATCTGTGGCGTCGAAAAGACGTTTGGGTGTCGCTGGATAAAAGAGTATATTATGGTTTTGTGCGTAACATTTTGCTCTACGGTTCGGTAACATAACCCGTTTACAACAACGACCATCGATGTCTCCACCAACAATCAAGTGGACTGATCACGTGGACAGTAAGGCCGTTTACCAGCGAGTATTTCGGAACCCTCGGGATGCGCAAACAACTGGTCACATAATCGCGTTGCATAGCCTGCGGTGATTTTGTTACGGACTCCACATGCTAACCAAGCGTTCGCCGTACCGGGAAATATATATACGAGAGTTGGATAAAACCTCTTGATTGGTAAGCAACAGCATGGTCTCGAAATAAAAAGACCTTGACTGCTCCAGCGAGTAAAGTAAGTAGGTGTCGCCTGCCTGGTCGGATCACTCAAATTGCTGGTTAGAAACCCAATTCGAGAGGACGGTGTGCCGCGATAAATGGCGTACTGTCATATTATTTCTAATACTTCCGCTGCATCTCCGTTTATTTACTCATTTTTTTCTCAACCTTTTCGGCGACGTTTCTTTTTCCAGGATATTCCACGTTACTGTTGAGGTGAGCAGCGGTCTGAGTCACAGTATCTTCCGGTCAGGCTCATGGCCACAATAATGATGGTGATGATGTTGGTGATATCTATTAGGTGTCAGCTTGCCCCAAAAGATGTTTTACCTATAGAGCTGGAAGAGTTGTTTCTTAAGTAGAATTAACTAATGAGGAATATAAGCGCATTGTTGAAGGAAACGTTTCTTCTCTGGCGGCTTTTTACATAACAGGTATACTGTAATTGGTTGGTGGACAGAGATAAACATATAAGTCACATTTTCAACAAAAAGATACTTGATATCAGTCTTCACTAAAAACAACTTGGTTTATCTCGTCTACGCACACATTGTACAGATGAGAAATTTAGTGACCGAAAATATTCCATCTAGTTTACTGGACGATATTTACATAATAAAATGAAAACCTCGAGTAATAATCCATTGTTGATTCAAGCATTTTTTTCATTATCATGCATTTCGTTCAAACTGTTGTTTATTGACTTCCATTGCAGCAGCAAATGTCAGTAATTTGGCTGGTGAAGTTCGGAAGCATGTGGACCTTTATACTCAATACCACAGGCCCCAAGTGAACTGTCAGGCTCACTTAGGTAACACGCTGAAACCGTTCCTGTTCCCGCTGATCATTGAATATTGCTTGATCACTGGCACTTTGTTTTACAAAATGTTGCAACGGGTTGGTCAAAGATTACCTTTCAAATCTAATATTAGCGGTCGTCTACCGATTACTTCTGTTGAGGTACTGGGTGAACGTGCTGCTAGTGTACCTTCGCTAAATGTGTTACCTTCAGCTATCAGCACCGCCAGATCATGTGGAACTGGAGTAATGAAACATAATGGTTTAAAAGAAAAGGCGTGTGAGAGGCATACATACTATCGACAACTCCTAGGTTGTCGTGTGTATTTGCCACCGCTTTTAGATGACTTTGAAGAGGAGCAGGTTCAAGGTCAGTGAAGGAATAATTACTGGTTTATAATTTTTTCATCTTACGAATTATTGACTTCAGATTAGAAAAGATTATGTTCTCACATAGGAATTGGTGATTATGCCTGTAATTGTTGGTTTAACCTATATAAGTTATTGTCCACTGTAAAGTCCATTGAACATTTCATTAATAATTACAACTTCGTAATTATTTTATGAAGATATTTTCTGTTGAAACTTATTCTATTCACATATCTACCTTGCAAATTATAAGCGTTTTGTGAGAGTGAGGTCACAGCTCTAACCATAATGTGGTGATTATGGATTAGGCTGCTTAGCTATGCTGCCTGGTATAGAATTTGAAGAACAATTTAGTGTAGAAAGTTATATTGAAGTTTTTACTTGATATTGTAACACATGGTTGATTACATATGGATCATGGAGAGACGTATGCATTTAAGCTCAAATACAGTATTGTCAGGGTTCATTCGAGGCCTAAAAAATCAGCTGATGTAATCGTTTTTGCTGAAATGTAAACTAGTGAGGTTGCTTTTACCCTAACCGTTGAAGACAAAACAGTCTATCGGGTTATCCGATTCTGTTGTATTGTACACGAGAGATAAGAGGGTACACACCGAATTTCTGCGGCCTGTTTAGTAAAATGCCACAAAAAACATCGTTTACAGAAATCTGTTCAAAAGTGAAGGAATATTATCAAACATGTCTCTAATGCCGTTCATGATCTTTAAAATGTAAGGATGTGACGAACAATCGCTTTCGACAATTCTTTCTCAAGTCAATACAATTACATAGGTTTCATGAAAACCTCATAAGACAAGGCGTAAAAAACAAGAAGTGAATATTCACGAATGACAGTAAAGGCTAATGGTTGACAGCATCCGAAACGGATTAGCCTGTCACAGTGACCAAAGTCAAAGGACGCCTGCGCTTTAAACTATCAACCCAAGTGACTTTCGCTGCACCACTTTTGGTTCCACTCACACATCACGTATCCGGTGTGAACCCGAATAAAGGCTAATACTAGACTGCACACACACTAATTGGCTAGGCCCATGTCGGACGTTAACTGGATGTTACGTCACATGGTCAGGATCGAATGTTTGTGTGTAGTTAGATTGGATGTGATTGATCTGTGGCCACGGAAGTTGTAAGGACTGAACAAATTCCTTTTGAGAGCACAGGATAGGGTTGCGTAATCTAGCAGCGATCGATTCGATAGTCGCCAGAATGCGCTGACGAACTGTTTTTGGTTGAGTGTTCGCAACTCTGTAGACAACCTGGAATGCTTTGCTGATATCTATGTCATGGTTGGTGTCAGCTAAATGTGCAACGATGGCGCTGTTACTTGATTGACGACACCCGGTTCCAATCCAAGCTGGATGACGTTTCCTCATCCTTTTTGACAAGCGCCTAGTCGTATGACTAACATATTCTGTAGCACAACACAAGATGAAAATGAACACACGAGCATTGACTGTTTGTGGACTGGTAGCTTATCTTTCAGGCTCAGTCTTAACATTGGTATTGTTGTGCACCACCTTCTTAAGGTTGTCGCTGGAAAGGTACGTCTAAGTGACCGGTACATGCAACGGTTAAACTGATCTGCTACAGTATCCCCTTTAAACGGGAGTTTTATAAACACAGCTTTCTTTTCAGCTGTGGGCATTACCTGATGCGGGATTATGGCCTTCATATTTGAAATGATGAATTGCTCTGGATAATCATTTTACCTGAATAGGTTTTCAAGTGTTTTCAGTTCCTGCTCTGCTGCATCATCCGAACAAACCATTTTTGCTCTAGTTGCCAGGCATTTGGCCATATTTCGTTTCTGTTTAACGGGCACAAAACTGTTGAAATTGGTGAATTGTCCTGTCCATGTAGGTTTGCGATATACCGACCTACTCAGTGTACCGTCTTGATGTCTGATCAATTTGACATGTAAGAAGTAGAACTCGTTGCTAAATTCCTCTTCTGAGGTGAAGCGCAGTGAGGTCTGTGCTGTATTACAAATCTGAAGGATGGTTGTTGAATAATTTCGTGACTGTATAACGACGAATATATCGTCCACATATCGGCGGTACATGTGGAGACTCTGAATAGACGACTGAAGTTGGGATTCTAATTTGTCCATGAATACGTCTGCCAGTAATGGGCCTAAAGGGGATCCTATTGCTACTCCATCCGATTGTTGATACAGCTCATCGTTGAACGAAAACTTGACATTGAGGGTGCACCTCGAAAGTAGTTCTTTTAGGTCTGATTTTTGCAATCCGAACATGCTTTTGGGTTGTTCAATCTGATCATACAAAAAGTTAATGGTTTCCATCAAGGAAACATTCGTGAATGACGAGGTGACATCGAGGGAGCCTATGTACCGGTGTCTAGCATTAGTTTCCCTCACAGAGTCCACAACCTCGAAAGTGTCACGGGGACTATGTGGGTATAATTTCCGTCGTATAGGCTCTAGTATATCCGCCAACCACTTGGCAGTTGCGTGATACGGTGAACTGAACATATCAAGTATCGGTCTAAATGGACAGCCACTTTTATGAATCTTGGGGGATCCATATAAACGTGGGATGATGGATCCCGTTGGTTCCATCTGATCAAACTGAGATTTTGTTTGGTGCGGTCCTGTTGAATAAGTCGTTTAAAGGAATTAGCAATTTGATATTCAACAGACTCCGTCTTGTATTTCTCTTGTTCCGTCTTCCTCAATTTGCTAGTATCTGAAAGTATCAATAACATCTCAGTATAATCAGACTTGTTCAGAATCACAATGCCGGTGCCTTTGTCTGGCCGAGTGAGTAGGTTGTCATCACGTGTACGTAAAACTCTCAGGGAATCCAGATTCCTCCGGGTTATCAGACTCCTATGAGACACAGTCGATAAGGTCGTATCACATAAACTCAGTTTGACCAGATGAAACCAACTGGATCCATCATCCCACGTTTATATGGACCCCCCAAGATTCATAAAAGTGGTTGACCATTTAGACCGATACTGGACATGTGTGCCATCGTTGCACATCTAGCTGACACCAACCATGACATAGATATCAGCAAAGCATTCCAGGTTGTCTACAGAGTTGCGAACACTCAACCAAAAACAGTCCGTCAGCGCATTCTGGCGACCACCGAATCGATTGCTGCTAGATTACGCAACCCTAACCTGTGCTCTCAAAAGAAGTTTGTTCAGTCTTTGCAACTTCCGTGGCCACAGATCATTCACATCCAGTCTAACTACACACAAACATTCGACCCTGACAGTGTGACGTAACATCCAGTTAACGTCCGGCCTGGGCCTAGCCAATTAGTGTGTGCGCAGTCTAGTATTAGCCTTTATTCGGGTTCACACCGGATACGTGATGTGTGAGTGGAACCACAAGTGGTGTAGCGAAAGTCACTTGGGTTGATAGTTTAAAGCGCAGGCGTCCTTTGACTTTGGTCACTGTGACAGGCTAATCCGTTTCGGATGCTGTCAACCATTAGCCTTTACTGTCATTCGTGAATATTCACTTCTTGTTTTTTACGCCTTGTCTTATGAGGTTTTCATGAAACCTATGTAATTGTATTGACTTGAGAAAGAATTGTCTAAAGTAAATTTTCGTCATACGGTTACTTTTGACAATGCGGGAATTTCCCGGCCTTTCAAATCACAAACTTTACTGACATCTATCCGACAGTTTAGGAAACATTTCGTTGATTCTCTTTGGTCGAGATCGTAGAACTTTAGAATACCTAGGGTATGCGGATAGCAACAACAATAGAAGCAATCAACGATTTGGTTTACGTAAAACAAGCTTGTTGTCAGTTCTATGGCAGACAAACTTCGTGAGTCAATGGTTTTTGCACACATATGGCCGGACGGTGAGTATCGATTAACGATGCTTCGCGGAAGGCACGCAACTTCGTATTCCGATTACGTAACAATACTTGATCCGAGTTTGCGGGTTCAACATCGCGGCCATGATGTGCTTTGCTATGGATGATGTCGGATTTCATTTCACTCGCTGTGTTACCATTGTCTGCTACGTCATGGCGCGAACCAACCACTAAGGCCTATGCTCAGCCATTTTTTGTCTTAATCATTGATCTGTTCTGTCGATATAGACGTCACCACAACTACAAGTGAACTTATAGATTACATGTGAGACAGGACATTTCGGTAATATACCATTATGAATAAGCTGAGCGGCACTCCTAGTTACTAGTCAACTGGATCAAGGGAGCTCAGAGTTTTACGCTTAGGAAACGTCTACAAGGGACTTGTACTATTCTAGGAAGCATTCGAGCTTAGATTTTAACCTTCCCAAGTGTAGTTTATGTTGTTTATTTATTTATTTATTTTGTATACTCTTCATTCCACCTTGTCACTAGTGTGTTCTCCCCAAGCATGCGATCCAAACAGCATAATCAACACAATACAAACACGGCTTCGAAGACGCTACCGTGACAGCCACTGTCACCGTTCGCATACCGGCCTTTTCCTCGGACTCATGATTTTCACAGCCAGTTGTATTGGCATTAGTTTCTTCTTGGGTCGGAACAAAATCAATTTACTTCGTTTTACACCTAACATTTATCAACACTGGAAAATATTCGTACTCAGTGCCAGTTTACTTGCTTCTGTGCTAGCCTTGATTCAAACTAACCAATTGAAATTTCGACGTCGGAAGTCCAGTGAAAGTTTTGAATACAGTCTCTTGGGTCTTGGCCTTCTCGGTTACCTGGCGTTCTATATGCTCCTATTTGTGCCCTCCTTAGAAGCCATAGTGCATGTTTACTTGTATGGAACTACAGCAGATCAGACAGAAGCCAAACTTAAAGCGGTGGACCGAATGAACACATTAAATTTGGATCGTCTTGTTGGCACCGCTTGGTTATACATGGGGAAGTCCGTGCTGGAGATTGTACAAGTGCTGGCGCAATTCTTCCTCATAATCGAGGCTTCACGTCGCGGACCGTGTTGTGCTAACCAGGCGGCTATAAAGCCAGGACGGTCCACGATTGTATTTTTGTTGATCGCCAATTTAGCTTTATGGCTTGTGAACACTTTCGAGGCTCGTCACACAGAGCAACATCTAATTTTGTACAAACATTACTTTGGATTACGCACGTGGTCGATAATCACTTGTTGCTTCATACCTTTGATTATATTTTTCCGTTTTCATTCAACCGTATGCCTGGCACAAATATGGTCATCCTTGTATAAACTGGAATGAAATGTTTTAGGCATGCACAAAGAAAATGTCTAACATTAGTCTAAAGTTTGATGGAAACATTTGCCTAAACCATACTTGCTTCCAGTTATTCGATTTTACCCATTGTTTACCTCATCCCAACTGACAGAAGCTGGTAGCTACTTGAATCAGCGCCGTTTTTAACGGATGTTCAAATTATACCAATGAATTTTGAGCAAGTAACTACCGTTTTGTTGAATCACATGGCAGATAACGATGTCATGCTACCCAATAAATTAATTCGTCCGATGTAAAGAAATCTTTTAAAATTTTCATGCTAGTGAACAAAAGAGGAATGTCAATCTGTAAATTATGAAACGGCAATAACATAGAACATAAGTGGAACAGTCAAGCAAATAGAAGACGAGCAAGTTATTGCACAACAAGACAGAACGATCACAGAGTAGATCAGTTGAAAAGTTGATCAATACTAAGTCATGATCGTTCTCTCATGTTTTATAACGGCTTCCTAGTTTTCTGCTGGTCTGACTGTTGCCGCTGCTCGATGATTCATTGATTAGCTTACCTGTTTTGTTCACTAATGGTAAACTTCACCAAGTCAACTGAAATTATTTGCATCCTCTGATACATGGAAAAACCGGAAGTGAATAGACAAAAATTTCTTCGTGCTCAGTGTTTTGTTGATTGATCTAAAGACCATATTTTACTCGAACGCGCTTTGCATCCACCTATCAAAGCCTATTTACTCGGTATCTTGAATCCTTTGTTTGGTGTCTGAATAGAAATTGGGACATCTGGTTACCGGTTATTCTAGCTGGCCACATTGGATATCTGCTTCAAGCATACACTAAGTTTACAGTGATGGGTGGTTTTTCTTTGGCACTATGTCGGCGTTTGAAAGTTCTTGTCGTATGAGCCTACAAGCAGACTAGGTTGAGCGTTGTCATATGATTAATAATAATTGTTTGATATCTTTGGTCTTGTGCTCATTGATTTTGACAAGCACACGTTTAGACGTGTGCCTGAAACCCCGCGATTCGCAGATAACTTAGGGATTGCAAAGCAATGAATAGATCTGTTCGATGTGTGCACTGAGGCCTGTTTTGTGTGTTGTTGTCGGACAAAATGTTATGGAAGACAAGGTCGGAGACCTGATTAGTCCAACACTCTGTGAACTATCTTACGTAAGTCTTTTCACTTACGCAGAACTACCATGTGGCGTTGTGGATCAACATTATATGAATGCTCAACAGATTGTGCCCTAGGGCGAAACTTGCCTTCAAACTGTATTATGAGGTAAGTATCATAAAGTTGCTGGCAAATTGTGTGTTTAACAAAAGCAAAGAAAACAATGATAAATCTGGGAGTGGTGAGCGATAAGGAGCATGCACTGGACCAACAATTCACTTCGGTAACACAATTTTGCAAGCTGAAGAAAGAGGTTATCTTTCGAATGTTGGACATCAAACTGACGTCGTATGCTTATCTAAGAAGCAAAAACAAACAAATGTCATCGAACGTGGAATTCACATTAGAGGGAGAAGATACCGAATAAAAAATTGCCTCGTAGTTCACTACCAGTAAAGAAGATGTTTGATCATTTGTAAGAGTTATCTTGAACAGATTCGCGAATCATCCTCTACCAGTATTGTGGATAATAGTCGGATGCAATATTCCTTGGAAAGACAAAGTAAAATATCTCTGTTTATGCACTTGAAATATTTGCTACTATGGAAGAAGCAGAGCCGGATTGTCCAACAAGTTGCGTTCGTGGATGACAAAGTTGTGTTAGAAATACGGGAAGATGCGTGAAGAGTAGAGCAAAAATGACGATACACAAACTGATATGGATCAATGCAGCCATTTTAAAACATTAAGCGTTTACGGAAATGCTTTTCAAAAGCGTTTATTGCCACCGAGATGTGTACGGTTGATACAAATTTGAATGTGACTTTTTGATACCGGTGTGATGCTGCCAGTTCTCCGACAGTCATCAGCTTTCCTCTGTGTGATACACTTTGTAAACGTACCTTCACGATTTTGGCATACCCTTCAAGCACAACTGGTGACAGTCTGTTTAACCTTCCCTCTGATTTTGATGGGGGAATTGACGACATTTCACAAATCAACTGCTGTAAGGCAGCTGATCTCAAATCGATTAAACTCAGCTGAAAAAGTGCACTACGAAGCATGTAGAAATATAAAAGAAATAGTAGAAAATACGCTGGCGAATACATTAGGTTCTGAACTAGTAGAAACGGGAGATAGATGTGTGGTGGAAATTAAAATAAAAAACATCCATCCAGGTACACGGGTTTGCATGCCACATTAAAACAACCTGCATGGACTGTGGTATATATGAATATATTAGAGAGTGATTGACATCAGGATTGTTTTGTGCGAAAACTAACAAATCAACTGTGATTTTGAGAGCATCGTTGACGGCCCACCCGATAAGATGGGAAACAATTAGGTTGAACGATGTTATCCTCAGTATTCGAATGTCAGCCAGTCTTGTGACAAGATTGTTTGTAAACATTCGCATCTCTGACATTGAATAATATTAGTTGGGTAGGTCATATTGCCGAGCAACGAACGGATATTTTCACCATTCTGTTGACTGAGAAAGATCCAACTTTTGGAATGTTCGAACTATGGAAGGTAAACAGATTAAGTGCAATCTCACTGCACATAGTTCAAACAGTTACCATAAGTAGACCGAGTCAGTGATGGCGTGCGAATCCTTACAAGGCTAGGCAGGCAGTCGGCCGGTCTGTGAATGAGCTGGTATATAATTAATTAGCTGGTGTAAGTTAATCTTTTTAGTCATACCGTCATTATTCTTAAATGAGGTCGTATTTGAAACAGTTTGAACAAAACAGTTAGAGCACAAAAACTAATGTATGCAAGCCTCTCGTATTGACTCGTCAACACCGAATTTATAATAACACGAATGCGTTTCTTCTTATAGCAAACAACCAGAAGAGTAGACAATCAGTAAGCGGACTATGATAGGTTGTTAAGTTCCGGGAAGTGTCAAATTCACGAGCAGTTGTTTCTAAACAGAGAGAGTAGGTTTGAATCGGTTGATTGCGACTGCTTCGGCAAACCGTAAGAATCTTGGAGTGGAATGACGTAACAGGAGTCAAAATGCACAAGATGGATCGATGACGTGACCAGTGGTCAGGATGTATCCAACGATTGAGGAAACCGGTTGTTTACATGTTTCAGCAACATTGCCGTTCTCCGGTAACACGGACTTCTGCACCCGTTTAAGGAAATGTTCTCTTCTTCTGGAGCTCGAGCATCTCTTGGTTCTGCCTCTGAAACTTTCCCCTCAGTTACATAAAAATTGGTGAACACAGTGTGAATTGGCACCGACAGGCTGATCACCTTTGACTGGAGTCCAGCTGCATTGAACGTTCGCTTAATTGGATTCCTAAACTGTCGTGTTGTTTGATGCATGATATAATCACCTTTAAAAGGCAGCTCTTTGTAGACCTTCTTTTTCTTTACAGTGACCACCTCTCTGGGTGGTACCTTTGGTCCGCTGTGTCTGTCTATGAACCTTTCGGGGTAACCGTTTGATTGTAAGACAAAAGTAAGCAGGTCCACTTCTTCCGCCAGGATGTCGTGCGTACAGATTCGCCTTGCTTGTGTGAACAAAGTATTAACTAGTGTTTGTTTATGTTGGACTGGTGTGAAGCTGCTCAAGTTCAAGTTTGGTATTTGTTTCTCACACTCCTCAGTCAGAATGGCCTGACATTTCAACATGATACAATATCTCACCGATGCATTCCTGCAAAAGCAGGACAATAACAATATTAACGACGTATCTCTCCTCGCTCGATCATTTAAGTCGAAACGCACAGAACAGCTTTGGTAGCACCTTAACTAAATGCACAGAGAGTTGGTTCAGATAATGAGACCGATACTTTCTTACGTTCTTGTGATAAGCTCCAAGATGTGTTTTTAGTTCATCTGTTTCTATGTCTTTAATGCACCAATCTGATATGCGAAAACATTTGAGGTTATCTACAACTGGAAAAAGTTAGCTAATTTTTGATATCTGAATCAGACTGATAGGATACAAAAGTGTCAGATGCACGCGTTTCTTATCGACCCATCATTAGCAAATTTACAATGACATGAATCGGTCTTTGGTGTCAAACAAATAGGTGGGTTGGGTGAACAAATGATTAGCAGGTTAGAAAAGGTCACCGAATCTAGGACACGGTTAAGTTCATGAAGAAATTGATAAATGGATTGAGAATAACACAACGTTATGAGCAAGTTGTAATACTCTGCGTTTCAACCACCTCGGGTGGCCTTGCTCAGGAGGAAGGCCACCCGAGGTGGTTGAAACGTAGAGTATTACAACTTGCTCATAACGTTGTGTTATTCTCAATCCATTTATTAATAACATGTTAAACACGACGCCCAAACTGTTTGACTTCATTCGTACAAAATTTGGTGCGGATATCTTACAACTGATTAATAATTCATGAAGAAATGTTTTCAATTGCAATGGACCGGTTCGAATTTATTGGCTGCAACTGCCCCGGCAAGCCGAAAGAATGGGCTGGGTCGCCAACGTGACCAGTGGCCAGGATGTGTTTAGCGCTTGTGGACACCGACTGTTTGCTTACTTCACCGACATTGCCATGTGCGGTAACATGGGCTTCTAAATTCACAATGTGGAGAGCAAGCATCTGCGAGTTCTGTCTGGGAATCTTTCTCTGCAGATGACACTCCATCGGACTGTTGGCAGCTGACTGAACAGATCAAGCTAACCGGTCTATAATCTGAGATGACATAAGTGACTGCACAGGGATATGTGCGCTTCGTTGTGAGTTATCACTCCAAAATATGCCATTTTTGTTTAATGAACTATTCATAACAACCCTACCTAATATGCGTTTTGAATGCGTACAGTGTGCATTACTTCTGTTGTTCACAAAAACTAGAGACGAAACGATTAATCGGTTTGTGTGGGGAAACCTACGGACGGATGTCTGAAAACGGAATATCTACCCAGTAGAATGTTGGTTGGTTGATTAACGAAAGTAATAAAGCCCACAAGCTGAAATGTGTCCTGTTCATGTCGGTGTATTTTGACAGAGTGTGTCGGCCTCCACAAAAAATAAACCATTAGTGCCAACAGCCGCTTGAAATGCACAATAAGTGCCACAGACGAATAACGGATGTCCTTAGCCCGCTGAATATCAGGAAGTGTGGGGCGCCTCGAAATAAATTTATGCGGAATGAAACACGTAAGATGTCCAAACTCTTGGCCAACTTAAAACTAGTTTCTCTTGGTACAGTTCAATGCGAGTGAACATATGCTGCAGAATGCTGACAGTTAGTATTCTTCTCGTTTGCCAGTAGCCAAAACACACTCTTAATACACACTACAATCTGGACGACAGCGAAGACTGAACGAAGAAATAGGGCGGTTCAGTAAAAGTTAGAGTC
>JTDE01021709.1:22951-48746 GCA_014338405.1 Paragonimus skrjabini miyazakii | reverse complement strand
AATTCAATGGTATACCTTCTGTGGATTATAGGCTAACTGGACCATTGATTCGTTAAATATTTGAAACTCTCAGAAAACAGCAGTGATGGTTCATCCAAGTGATATGGAAGTGCATAGAGCATAGTTACATACTAGTCTTTCAATAGTATAAAATGAAAAGATTGTCTGAACTTGCTGAATTGACTGACAGCTTTCAGACCATTCTTTTACTCTGTCAGTCTACTTTGTACGATGTAAGCATGATTTTTTCTATTAAAATTGCAAATCATGATAACATCATTTGCATGCGAGATTCCGCGGAGATTCTTGCCATACAAAACAAATTGAATAGTGGGAGAAATTACACTGTTTCCCATGGTCCTTCTCGATCACATCAAGTCTCTTCAAAAGTTTGACATTAATTCATTTCGTTTCTCCTACTATCAATCTATACAACCATTCGTTATGCATCGCACGCTGTAACTAGTTTTCGCCGCCTCCTCAACCATCTTTCCATCTGAAGTGGACGCTTCTGAATCATACTCCCCGATGACATTGATTCAAGTCCCCGGTGAATTATTAGAGTTAGGATTAGTCAAAATAGTCCAATTGAGTTCAGCACCATACATAATTAGACAGGCGCTCGAAATCACACGTAGGCGTACACCATCTCGAACAGGTGATCAAAGTGTTGAATTCCTCGTATACTTTAAATATATTGTAGTAATGCCACTAAATGCTTCACTGTGCGTCATCATCATCATCACAATAGAAGACAGCGACATATCAGTTGTTCTCATTGATGCTAAATAGCCATACAAACATGAAAAGAAAAGCAAGCCATGACCAAGAAAAAATAAACAGAAAGAAGCGGAACTAACTATTAAAAAGTAGATGAATCCATATTCAAACATCCCACATCAAGGTGCCTAAATCTTGAAAACAAACAACCAAGCTATAAGTAAAGGTAAGGCGTCACCAACAAGGCAAATTTCTTACGGCTTCCACTGTCTCGTGTCATCAAGTGCACTCACTTCACAGACAACTCGGTCAAACAATGACAACATTCACACCACTAAACCTGATCAGCCATGATCTTGCTTAAAGTTGTTAGTCACCGACTCTGTGAGCTGCAACGGCCTCAGTTCAGGAGATGAATTCGACCTACAAAGGCCAACTCCTTGAGGAACAACTTCAGTTCTCTATATCATGTCATCAACCGTCCATCTCGTACCTTAAATCAGTAAGCTGCAGCATCAATAAAGAATGCCCAATGTGGCGGACGACTAGCTGGCATCGCTAGCACATGTGTTAACCATCTATGTCAGTCACGCGATCAGCTGTCCACTAATGCTTACAGCATGCTTGTTCACCTTCCTATCTGATGGATTATGCGGTAGTTTTATGTTAGTAACTCAGTATGTATGTCTTCCATTAACTTCCGTGATTAACTTTACGCGCCTCTGTAGAAAAACCAGTTACTGATGGACTTGTATACGCGTACTATGAATTACGTTAGAGAAAATCGGCATAAACAAAGTGCGCTGTCGAATCGCTATCGCGAATCACAATAGCACAGTAGGTATCATGTTTTTCATACCATGGAATTAAAACGAACTCGAGAAAACAGCTGAAGAGTCACTACTGGAAACGCTTATCGATACTTACAGTGATTTAAGCAGACCCCAATATTGAAGAGTACAATCAAATTTTTAATCTAAAGACACTACATTGTATTCAGAATAGTTGTAAAGTATGTTGCATGGATAGAGAAAGAATGAGCGTATACCGTTATCATCTTACAGATCAACTATATATACTGATGAGTCTATATCGCACACGCAAACTGGAATAGAACAATCATATTTTCACTCCACATTGTACAGTATTTCGTCGTCTAGAAAATACCATAATGTTGACCGAAAGAGTAGCAGTCACATGTAGATCACCCACTCCTTCCACAACTGATCGAACTGATGCCAGCCACTGGATACGAACAAAGGAATAATCACCTTCTCAATGCAAACCGCACCAACTTTAAACTTTTCCCAGACAAAATTCTACTAGTTTGGAACATCAAGACCACCTGGGCATATTACTAATATAACAAAGAGTAAATAAACATCAACGTTAATCAAACGGGAAATCAAAAGTGGCTATTCTTAGTCCTTGTTCGATTGGGCGATGCAGGGCCCAAAAGAGCATCGGTCATTGTGTATGTTGGATTACTTATCCGAGGTATAATCACCGCTGTCAATTTTCACCAATCCTGTCAGTTGAGTCACCCTCCAAATGCGCATAGGATAAGCCAAAACATAGCAACCGTTTAAAAAAGTTTGATAGAAGACAACTAGCAATTTCCAAATAAACGTTTCATTTTTGCAAACTGTTCGAGGTGGCTACCGTTTAAGTCATAAACACAAGTTCCATCTAGATTGACAACAAAAGAAATACAAAGTACTACTTACCCGCTGACGAACTGCGTAAAAGTTTTGAACAACTTCATGCACGGAAAGGCCTTCCTCGACATTCGGCTACAAAAACCAGGAACGCAAAGGAAGGAAGACAATGAATTACTGATACGAGTTTTCTCACAGACGAACAAATGGTGACAGTCCTAGTGAATAGTTTTTGTTCAGACTGACCTAGCTGCATTTACCAAGTGCACAGTTCGGAAACGAAATTTCTCAATGGCATTTTAAAACGGCCATTCACGAACGGAGTGTTATTTCGGTAGAAAACATTTAAAAACACGTTCAAAGTGTTGCTAATTCACTGAATAATTTCTTCTAGACACACAACGATAGTTGTGATTCTTCAACAGCGAAATGCAACATGTTTTGTTGCATAGAATAGGGTGAAAACACTGAAGGGGTATATACGTCATTGTTTTTTTTGAGCATGAGAGATACTACTACGGAGATGCTCATGGACTGTTTTAGATCTGGATACGACAGTAAATTAGTCGACAAAGCATGGTAACAGATGCATTACTAATGAGTGGAGTGGAAGATTTGATAACGTAGAGAATATGTAGACATCGATCAGATTCAAACGAACGACGGATACGGCATACCATAAATGAAACCTTCTCTATCAGTTGAACTACGAAGCCACACCACAGAAACGAAACTAGCCGAAGCTCAGGAATAACTGGGATTCATTAGTTAATCAACCTAGAGGAAATGAGCGGTGGGCCATGGAAAATGAGATCGTAGGTGACATAGTTGTTACATGCTGGAGTGTGAGGTTTAGACTGAAATAAAACTTCAAATATACAATAACAGTTTGATGAGTGTACAATCAGGTAACTTACACGGACAGAATAGTTAATCCAGTGAACAGATTCAAGCAGATTTTCCGAAGGTTTGGATGTACAGGCGGCTCGCTTGGACAAGTAGGATTCCAACGGGATCAAATGATTAGAGGAACTGCCAGCTAAGTATACGGTTTTGGCTTCACACACTCTGGCGCACATGAGGCCAAGCAGAACCGAGATAACCCGCAACTGTCGAGGATGAGAAATTTCAGGCGGGGGGAGTTGGTTTTTAGAGTACGAATTAACAGACTGACAAAGTCCCTACAACATACACCGAACTGATACGGAATCAATATGAGTCAAAGTAAACGAAAGTCACAGGTTGAGGAAAACATGATCACAGTGTGCGACTTTATTGTTTATGGTCAAGCTTCAGTTGCATAGTTTTTGTTCGGTTTGAAAGGGAAAAGCGTATTTTCTAAACGCGAACATAAGACATCAGATGTCATGTTCTATACCTACGAGTCCATCACACTTCCTGAATGGGGCACCAGCATTCAGAGTTTAGTTCACAGGACTTGTGCGATAAAATTCTGAGGAAGGTAATTCATGTAATTTCATATAACGTTACCGAAGGATATCTGTTTATATATTACATATGCCGCGTTATATGTCAGATCTGTTTACAGGTACAAAGCGACACGTAAGTTTTGCAGGCGATATGGAATGGATCAGGGTTAAAAACAATCGTGAAACAGCCGAGCAAGCAAGCCAACACGAGCCAGAGGTTTAGTATACAGTTACTACATACTGTGGTCGAATGAAAAAATGGTGCCCAGTAACTTCTTTATCTGAAAAAAGTCCACAGCATAGCATAACTAAAAAAACCGGCCGAAACTTTATGACGGAAGAGTTTTGAACAACACTTTGTTTTGCGTACGGGTGTATATGCACACGGCGAGGGAGCACTTCGGGACTAGCAACAAACATACACGTAAGTTTACGAAAACACCTCGATCTAATCGTGATCATCATGGTGGGTCGATCAGTTAGTGAGTGGGTCAGTCAGTAGGGGTACCGAACAGATAGAAATCGCCGGAGAAGGGGATTGAACAACGAACACGAACCAAAGATTTGCCAGGTCATCATTATAAGGCACGAAAACAGACAACAAAAAGTGGAGCGAGTGCATTGGGTAAAAACATGCACGTGCAAGAAACATGCTTGAAGAGGAAACAAAACTAGTCACATCGAGACAGTAGTAGGCTTTATGCATCCTGACAGTACAACACCATTGTGAAAGATTGACAACAGGAATCAACAGATTCAGCAAAATTAGTACTCACATCGTCCCCAAAACGAGCAGGCTTGGTGTGTTGCGTATCAGTGATGGGCACGGAGCAAATGATCAGAGATTTGCCCCGAATAGGAGGTAAATTGTTGCGGATTGAAAGTTCAATGGCTGTTTCCAGTGCTTTCCGATAGTCTTCCAACGTTGACTGAGTGTACTTGCAAGGCCTTGATGGCCATTCGGAGAGAAGAAAGAAAAAAGCGAGCATAATTTGAATACGGAAAAGGAATGTGCGGTTCTTGTCGCTGGTTCAAATCCGGCCAAATCCCGAAATTGCAATAAAAAGGTTGTTTAATAATTAGCCTTTCAGCCGCATTAGTTATCGTTAAAATAATTAAAAGCTGCCAAAACGTCCACGTGAAACTGGGCGTTTCACACCTACAGTGCGTCAACAGGTTAATTACAACAGATTAGTCCGTGAACCTTATGCTTCAAAACAAAACTTTTTTTGTGCTGAATGCAAATTAATCTAACTAACTCCTCTAAGTTAGGAGTTAGAGTAAATGTGGCAATTCGTCCCAGAAAAATAGAACTAACTTTGCCCGAACGCCGTCTATCCTTCATTTACAGGATCGTGAGTTAAGAGCTTTGGTTCAGAGCCACCAAGGTTTTTCTGCTTAAACATAAGTCGTGGAAGTACTTCGGGCTACAAGTAAGTAAACTGAAGATAGATCTAACGTTACAACGGATGTAGCGTAGTACAGATTGAGTCGCCCTATCTACAACATTCAATGAGGTAGACAGGCAAGAATGTTCTCCCGTTGACCAGTATTCTCGTCTTACATTTACTCCGACCCCGCTTCTAACAACTATTTAATAGACTCCATATCAGATATAAATGAGTTCAGTAGCTCTATCGCAATAAAATCTATTCCATCACAGTCCAAATTCTGGATACCATGGTCCATCACTTAACTTCCGGATTATGAACTTCATGAAGCATGACTTACCACTGGAGTGGTCAAAAGAAGAGATGAATAATCGGATTCAATGGATAGAACTTTTTCGTTATCTGATTGAGTTATCATGATGCTAACTACATGGTGCTAACCACAAGCAAGCTCTTGCTGTATAGATGCAACCCGAAGGAAACAAGTTTATTACGGTTGTGTGGATTTTACGATAAAAGGGAACTTTGAAAACTAAGTTCCATCATCCTCATCTTTTATTTGCAAAGTTCAGTTTTCTTCCGTGGTTGAATTTCAGTTAAAAGCTAGTACCAACTATTGGTGTAAAGCTCTCGATGAAGACAGCTTACAACAAACCACATTTTGTACAGAGTCAATTGTGATCAAAGTTGTCGACTCTTGTTTTGAACAGATACCGACAAAATTATATGTTAATAACCCATTTCGAAAAAAAAACTAGCAGTGACAAAGTGCGTCACATGACAACAAGTCCGAAGCAATTACATAATCTAAAATTGAAACTACTGTATCGTCGCCTTGGTTACGAGCTCAATCGTTCGATAAAAAGACGAAAAAGACCAGAGACGCGGCAACACCGTCTGTTGGAAGAACAAGTCAAAATTAAGCCACAGAAGCGCTAAATTTATAAGACGGAAGGATTACCAAACATGTCCGACAAGACGCGAAGCAAATCAAATGAGACGATCATGCGTGGCAGTCGAACACAGCAAATCAAACGAGACAGTAACATATGGTAGTCAGGGCGTTAGAAAAAATCACGTTACATGGGGCATCAGAAAACACACGAGAAAAAACAGTCCAGATAGCGCACAGGTATTCGAGTGCACGGTTATAATTTGATTGGCTGGATGGAAATATGCCGCCAACCGCGACCATACCATCCGGACTGGGCCGGTCGATCGATATGACGCGATTGCGTCCTAGCTGTGTCGTTGAGAGACGCACCTCCTAACAGAAACGAACTGTTAGTAGTAAGCAGTTGGATCACTAACTTATCTTACAAATATCCAAGGGAAGAATCTTCGTTATCATCAAATAGCTGTTAACACAGATGTTGATAGGAAGGTGGTCTGAGTTGCAACCAAAACAACCTCTCGAAAACAAACAAAATTAGATAGTCCTAAGAAAGACATCCAGGTTCGTCGATTTTTCAAAGAAGCGATCGTAGCAATGCTCTAGGTAAGCTATTCATCAGTTTGATGACGCGCACCTGCGTCGTCTGGGGTTAGGTGATCGAAAACTTGTTGTCCATGGCTCCGTATACATGTGAAAAAAATAGCAAATGGTCTTGAAAACAAAACAGAACAAAGGTAATGTACCCTCATAGGCGTATGCAAGCAAAATCCTAGCAGATTACATATATCAAAAAATAAAGGCAGAGGTCTGTGAAAACTTCTGGAAGTTTTTTAGGGAAATATCTATCGGCTAACATCAACCGGTGACAGAACTGATTGCACTGGGTTATGATATCAAATAACCTATGACCACGGATCTGTGAAATATAAAGGATGTCACCGAACATTTGCCCTACTTCACAGAACACGGTAGGGACGATTCAGTTCACATATGGGTTGACGTATGAGCCGGTGGAAAAGGTGAAGTCGTCTTAATAATATGAACTCCACAACCTAGTAGAGAAGCATCTCTTGTCAGTACATTATACGCGTGAGACCTCTAAAATTAACAGCAACAGCATAGTGCATGAAGAAAAATCTCTTCCATGCGAAGTCTCCGCCGTGGTCAACCGGATCACAACAATCTAGTGAAAAGGAACGCCTTCGGGATAGCTGAGCAAGTACAGCAATACATCTGTGGTTTCATTGATGTTTAACTGCCATACAAACTTGAAAGAAAGAAAAAAAACCTGTACAGGAAGAGGAGAGAGAAAGAAAGGGAGGGGAAGGAACCTAGTTACTAAAAATAGCTACGTCTATATTCAAACAACTTGCAAAGAAATAACCGAGCTATAAGTAAAAGTAAAGCGTCATCAACAAGGCAGATTTCTTACGGCTTTCACTGTCCTGTGTCATTAAGGGAACTCAGTTCACAGACAACTCGGACAAATAACGACAACATTCACGCCACCGAGCCAGTACAGCTGCTCTATAGTAGCCCAAATGACAGACCTTTCGGGATAGAAAATGCACCATGCTCCACGATATTTTTAGTTTTTGTCAATCGTTGCAAACAAGTAATAGATAACCTAGTGTGGCGCTTAAATAGTTGCCGTCTTCATCTAGAGGTAACAAGTGATAATTGTTTGCCGTTTCTAGACATATTCATAAATCGCCGGGAAGATGGCTCTATTAAAAGAGCTGTCCACAAGAAATCCACGTGGTCCTGTCAATATTTCAACTCCAGTAGTTTCATACCAATCCATTATAAACGCGCGGCAAATGAATACACTATACACAAGGGCAAGATGAATCTGTACATGGGACAGTCTTGCGGGAAAATTAGACTAGATCACCTCCGCACTACAATCTGATGGTTATCCAAAAAAGATTCATAGGAAGGCATAGTAAACCGGAACCACCGTTCGAACACGTGGTTACTGTGAAAAAGGTATACATGGACTTGTCTTTTGAATGCGATTACAGCATGTATAAAACAATGCAAAGATTAATGAATTTGATGAAACGAACATCGAACGCAGCTGAACCCTTCAATCAAAAGGGATCAGCCTCACACTGCGTCTACCAATTCATATGTGACTGCAAAGAGAGTTACATAAGCAGAATCGAAAGGTGCTTCATCTCCAGAATGATGGAACATAGGCTTAAATGGATGCAGAACTCTGTATTACCGAAGAACGGAAATGTCGTTTAAACAAGCAAGCAACCAGAATCCGCATCGCAAGAAACTTTCTGACCACTGGTCCCGTTATCAACCTAGGTTTTGCATTCAAAATTTTATTACGCCATTCCAACCCAAGATTCTTGTGGTCTGCTGAGGTGGTCGTAATCAATCGACTGAAGACTTGTGTGTTCAAAAACAATTGTTCATGAACTTGACCCTGCCCTGCAACTTAGTGACCTTACCTAACCCACAGATTGATTATGTATTCTATCCAATAACCGTTCGATGATTAAAAAAAACCGTCTCATGTTATTGCAAATTTGGCACTGACTAGTCAATACGAAATGTTTGCATCAACCAGTTTGCGTGCCCTAATTGTTTTCTTTTGACATTTCTGAAGAGAACGAACTGTTTTAAACTAGCAAACTGTCATGATAACACCATTTCAACCATGTGTTCCCTCATGGCGGAATATTACTTTTTTAGTCGATACCGGAATCTGTGCGTTCAAATTTTCCAATCAACTGCTTTATAGATAACAGAGCTATTGATGTTTGACTTGAACACCATTGATTATATCAGCTGGTGGCCGCCTACGCATTTCGTGGACTATCAGGGGAGCTACACACTAATTGGGTCTTCTCTTCCGTTGTCAACTTTATGTCAACTGTGCGAAAAGAAACATCATGTCTTGTCGTGAACAGATGAGTGCACTTAACTCGACCGAGGATATCCGTTTCCGGATAAGTCTGTCATAGTGACTGAAGCCAAATTGAATATGTGCATAACCCGCACCATAACTGGCTTGTATAGTACCGCGTACGATTCCACTCACACACCAAGTCTCTAGTGTAAACCTGAAGGGCTAAAATCAGCAGGCGTATGAGTAGATGTCTTTGTAGTCCACCCTGCCAATGTATGATAACCAGATAGTAGGCTAGCATGAGAATAAATCTCTTGCTCCTCAAAGACAAGAGAGATACGGTTGTGGCCCAAAACATGGTCGTATCGAGTTCCAGTTAAGTACGCCGATAAGCAGATTATATTAACCGTGCGACCCTGATCGACATTGAAACCAAGCTAACCTCTTGGGATATCTTAAATCGACATCTAGACATCTTGAATCAGACAAGTTATAGAATCTGACTCCCCCCGATATGACAAGTAGCCGAAGTGACATCCGCTTGAGACATTTACTTCGTAGACGAACTCATGTCGCAATCACCCACTTATATGGCAACGCAAACAAGACCGCCGACCTGTTTTGGTGTTCCATTCGGATGTCCTCGTAGACCCGTTTGTTACCATTTCAACAATACAGATCCACAACCGTGCTGTAATCAGTAGTAAGCGTTCTTCACCACCCTCAGCAATGTAAAATGTCTCCACTTCAAATATGTGCTTTCGATGCGAAATTTTTCATCTCGGTCGACAGTCTATGTAAAAACCACTTGGTAGAGCTGGTTGTTTCGGTTGCGCGAACATAACTCATATGCTCATAGGTGTCAATCCGAATGCACCAGTTAATGAGGTGATCTCTGAAAATGTAGTAACATACAAAGCCAAGACATCTGACCAGCTAGTTCGCGTGTCATCCAAAATAGTGGGAATATTCAGAAGTCTGCTGCTTTTGATGACCCATTAAGCATTGACTACCTGAAGAGAGTCGGTTTGGTGATGGGGAACCTTGAGTGTAACTTAAAGAGAAACATAACTGTGGTTGCAGTGACCCGTAGATGAATGACTGAAAATAGCTATGCATCCACATGTTTTGTCCTTGCCCATGTATGTGGCTTAAGAATTTTTAGATATTGTTAGTAAAATGTAAATGTAATGTCAGAGTCCCTGACCTGTTAGAGGATAAAAACACATGTGTGGAACATGTGTCAAGAGATGACTAACAGAATCACAACTCTCGGTGCGCAAAAAATCCAATTGCAACGTGAATCATTCCAAGATGGGTTTTGGTCATTGCGGATATGCAGCAGACACTTCCGTTCCCCCTAGTCAATAGTGCTCACAGGCTGTCACTGAGGTGATTGCAAGTGATGGCTGCAAACAGCCTCAATGAAGTCGCAGTAGTGCACGCTGACCACGGATGATGGATAGGCTTGGCATTGTGCTACCGGGCTCCAGCTACGACCAGGCCCCTTCAGTTCCTGTTGCATCGTCCTGACCTGTCTCTTCGGCAAAATCCTAACTCTTATTCTCGAACATCCCATGAGAAAAATTCGGCTAAGCGCCAATCATAGTTAATTTCATACATTAGACTAGGCCACGGCGAACATTAATCCGTGGTGAAGTAAACGCGTAGAAGGTGTGATATAGGAACGTTACGAAACTAAGTTTGGGAGTATTTCAGTTGCACAGTCCAAAGTGAAGGTAACCACAGTAAGTAATGCGACCTTATTTTACAACGCACGTGAGGGTGAAGTCATCTGTGAAAATCTTTATAAACGAAAATATACACACGAGGGCTATCCAGCTGTTATTCTCCAAAACGGTCGATATCAGATACCGAGGTCAACGGGACAAATTTAAAAAAGAACGTCGTACGGCAAGCTCTTGGCATGTTCCGAGGCTGAAAATCAAGGCTTCCTCCAGACTCGGGAAAAGTCTTGATAACAGCACGCAACGCCACATTTGGTCAAAACGACACTCTTGTGCATAGTAATTTATAGTTTATTAGTTTCTTCCCAGCATCCGAATAACCGTACACAAATTGATGGACATTCCCTTGCTGCGAACACGACGGTGGTCAGTACAATGAGCACTTTTCAAAGAAATATGTACTTGAGCCCTTCTGATGCATGCATGATATGGAATTCGTTGATTTACACCACCCAACACTATCGGAAGAGGTAATTCCTGTGTTCTGATAACAATAGTGAGATCACACATGGAAGTCAATTTTACAATACTCTTTTTTTACAAACTCTTGAAGCTGTTGCTGATGTAATTACTGAACTAAATTGTTTGTCATCCTCTAGAATATTAACAATGAACTCCTCAGTATGTCAGAATACAACTGCCGAACAATTGGCTACCGCACAGAAAAAGTGACAACAACGGGAGTCTAAGCAGTACAGAACAGTTTCAATTTACTAGAAAAACACTGCCCTTCCTATAGACACTCAGTGTTCACATTAACGATTGCTAATGGACGACAAACGTGCTAAGTTTTGAGTGACCCTTTCGTTTGTACGTTCCGCGGCTTTGTCATAAGCAATTCGGTTGCTAAAACGCCACCAGCGTTCAAACAACCAGTTTTATTCCCTACCTATCGTTCTTACTGAAGCACATACACGAATTCATATCGTGCGTTGGTACGCTGCCGTTTGCTGGACGACGACCCTATCGGAAACAACATCTGACTGTTGAGAAATAGGCTATGCTGCTGATGAGGTATAAGTAACAAAGAAGCAAGCCTAGCGGCTCTCATCCCGAAGATAGTAACAGTCACTGAACCCAAATATCACGGGTCATTCATGAAGTAGACACTATGGCATGCTGCTTCTTGGGTTGAACAAATACTGGAACTCGACATATTCCTAGAGTTGTTAGGTGTCGGACGGAACACTTCTCATGATGGGTTATGTAATAAATTTAGCAGGGACATCTGTAGGAAGGTGAAGTGTAGCCAGATTGCCGATAGTGAGGCTCGGCCAGTGGAGGAAGTTTACTTCAGTGAACACCGGCAGACTTTCACGCTAATCCACACTATTGGTCTGGGGGGTCCGTCCGTCGGTGAAGCTATCAGGGAAGCAGATGGCACAGTCATCCATAATAAGTCTAGAAGGTAAGAGTGCTGGACAGATGGTCGACTTAGCTGACCTCTTGCCTCTACTGTGTCACCGCCATAAACTGTCAGTGTAGCAGAATGATCGGTAGGCTTAGGACCACCACCAAAATTGCGCTTCGCAATATCACTTTGGCTCCCAAATGTAATTGGGTTGCTGACCCAGACGACCTCGTGAAGGCATTGTTCAAAAAAGTTGGGGAGGCGTTAACAGAGGCTTTGACTCAGTTGTTACAACTTGTGTGGACGACGGAGATCATCCCTCTGTGCTGGGGTCACTCAATAATAGCTCCCATATTCAAGAAAGGTATCAGAGACTCTTGCGAAACCATGGGGAATTACCTTGATCCCAGTTATTACTAGGACTCGGGCATCTGTTATACTCCAGCGACTCAGTGCAGCTCGCGATGCAAGCATTAGGGAAGAACAGACAGGGTTCTATCCCGGACGAAGATGTATCCATCGAATTTTCACTCTTTGCTGAATTGTGGATCAACGTCATGTGTACCGCCGGCCAACAACTGCCGTATTCCTCTACTATAAAGGTGCGTTCGATTCACTTTTAGGGTCGTTCAGATGCATGAGTGTTTTAACCAAATATGTGGACATACTGTCGGCGTTCTATTCCCACGCTTCAACTCAGATTAGGGTGTATGATGAATTGTCTGACAGTTTCAGCATCAAGAACGGCATACGACAAGGCTGTTCACTTTAATAGGCTTTGTTTAATTTTGTCACAGACGAAACAATGGAGGACTGTCTGCAATACTCACAAAATGCCGGCGTGACTCTCCAACCTTGTGGAAGACTGATTGATGTTGATTATACTGACGACGAGGTGTTGTTGTTTGATAGTTTCCAAGCAGCAAAGACAATACTGGAAGCTATTTCGTGCACTGTTAAACATTTCGGAATGCTCTTTGCAGCCTCAAAGTGTAGTGTTTCTGTAAGACTGCTGTGATAACGTAGATTTGATGTTGGATAATAAAGTTATGGAAGCTTTTGCCCGGTTTGTGTACTCAGGAAGCTGCATGAACGATGGCGGCGGCGGTATTGAGAGTAAAATAGTAGCGCGCACCTGTAAGGTTAAGGTAGTATTCGCTAATGTAAGACACCTCTGATGATAGAGACACTTATCTGAGGCTCAGGGGTCGTACATATAAGGCTAAAGTGAAGACTATTACCTTACGGCAGCAAAACTTGGTTATTCAAGATAGAAGATGTGAAATGTCCATCAGTAATTCATCAGAGTAAAGCACATAAACACACAAAGTCGTTACCTGAGTAAACGCTCGTTCACTTTAGACATTTTCTTTTTCAGTTTTCGGGAAGTAACTCGATCTTTTTTACCTGCAAAGTAAGAATAAGACGAGAAAGTAGTTCATGAGATAAGTGTGTGTGAATTCTAAAAGTAGAATTTTATGCAGATTCAGTTAGTGAACTAGAAACAAGGAGACCACAAAATATTTCCTGCAATTAAATGGTATGATCATTTTGTCTTTCAGTAATATGTTCCTTGTTATCAAATTGACGACAATCAATGTCCGCAACAAATTAAAAATGCTTTTAGAAAGATGTATGCTGAATTGAGCAGAAAATGGATTACACACAAAAGACGAAAAAATCAAGCGGTTACCACAAGTTACTACAATGCCTTCAGGTTGGTGAGCCGGTTCAGCGCCCTCTAGACACGTAGACGTTAGGCACTTTGAAAAGAGATCGACGTCATCGTACAGTAAACAATACCGGTGTCCAGCCGCTTCGTCCGGACTGAGTGTAAACTAATTACCTCGTGACAGAGCCTACTGTGGCTAGAACCTCACTTTACCCTGTCCAGGCCATGACATGAAGATGTGAACTGGCTACTTTGGAGGCAGGGATTTTCATGTCCCAGTAAATGTTGTTAAGAGTCCGTAAGAGTAGTAGTCATACCAACATTATCAGCTTCCATAAAACCAGCGCATTGACTGGGGCACACGTTCTGTTTCCGGAAATCATACCAATAGTATTTCCGTGAAGTAACCATATAAACCAAATATTTTCTCCCATTATTGAAACAAACGAAATGTCACTGATAAGTCCAAAAAACATGGACTTCTGCCTATAATAGAGGAGACAGTAACTACTGTTGATTAAGTGAATTAGTTGTGTTTCTTATTCTATACGTTAACTGTGCAACCCTGTTCATCACTAACTACACAAATCTCGTGGATATGTGGAACTTAACTGTCAATCTGAGACCGGATGCATTAGAAAGTAATCGCGAAATCCGTCGGTTTCCCAACTTTGCTAAGACTGTCTATCGCTTTGTAACTTGTCGCGTGATCTTCATAAACGGTATCTTAAGATCTGAAGACCTAAGGAGCCTTTGGCAATTGCTAGTCATTTTGTCTACAAATGTTGGAATGCTAAACTCTTATCTTATCTTCCAGAGCGGTCAGTTCACATCTTTGTGACATGACATGAACAGTTCAAATGCAAATCAATGACAATATGTCGTTCAATCGCGTGACGGTTAGTTTATGTCTAGCACACTAGCAAACAGGCTTAACAACCGTAATATATTCCAAATAATGACGCATATCCAATTTTCAACGCCCCTGATGTCTACGAGGTCGGCAATCGTCGGGATAGCACACTAGCCTGGAGGCATCATATCAAGTTGGGATGGTCGCATTTTGTATGATTTATTTTCTAACAAGGCTATTCAAATAAAATTCAGCCTAGAGCATTTTAGTAGCGCCTGACACTTTGTTGTAAAAAATGGATACTATCGGCCCGGCACTAAGGAATACATCACTGAAAGATCTGGTGGCGATACAATTATTTTACCCGACGTACTTTCTAGTGCTAGTTACAACTATTTAAATGAATGCAATGGGAAACGTGGGTAATATGGTTTGGACAATTTTGCATCCAATTCAGTGTACTCTTGTGGAATTTGCACAGATTTTAACAAGAAGCAGGCAGTAATCACTACATTCGAATCACGGCAGAGCCAATCAACCATTTTCTGAGATGCAAAAAATCAATGGTTGCAAACAGAGGAACAACGGAAATTGGAAACTTAAATCTGTGTCAACTATATATTACATACTGCCTCTTGGGATGTAGGAATCAAAAGCAGTCGTTTAAGAACCAAATATGATAGGTGAAAATCCGATATAGGCTCTCAAAGTATTGTATCACCATACAGTTTGAGCTGGCTAACGTAACCTCATATCAAAATGGCATCCTTCATCATGAATAAAAAATTGACTTTGCAGAGAGCTGTTTGTGATCACTCTCATCAGACCTTTACAGCTGCATAAAATACATGCAATTTGTATGGACATATCAAATTAAATTATCTAAATCCTTACATATCACGAAGGATGGAGCGAACCATGGCCTACTGATGAGGATCACACTGTTGATGTATGAGGGGATGACACATACGAGCTGTGGCTGGGCGTTTTAATCTTCATGCATAAAACGCATATCTTCTATGAAGTAATAAAGCCTAGCTGAGAATCATCGATAGCAACTGTTTCCAAAGTCGACCTTTTGTGAATTTTGCGGGACGATGGAAAGGATTGACACAATATTGATGTGCAGTCAATAACGCTACTTATTTCAAAGTGAATGCCATTAGCAGCCGATCACGCATTTCGCACTCGGATAAAGTGTTCATATAACCTAACGCTATGGGAAATACAGGGCCGAAGTTTCGATCTTGCCAAGATGCAAATCCGCTACTATTGATCAGTAAAGTTTTCAGCTTGTGAAGTGAGTATGCTCACTAGTACAATGGTTTCTGTGCACAAGAGATAGTTGTTGGGTCCTTTAAACGCTCTTGAATGAAAAGCACTTTCGTCTTGTCCTAACAACGGCTTACCTCCCCACTGCGGATAAACCGGTACAATCGCTGACCTCTGAACGGAGTAAACCGGACTGCGTGAGTTAGTGTGTGGCGTGTGTCCACGCGCAGCACACAGATACCTCACACTCCAATGAAACAAACGGACATGCTTGTTGAAGGTTCCACGCTGTACAACTTATTTGACCATAGTACACTGATTTATTGATCGTGTTCAGCACTACTGTCGTGTCACTGAACTGAGCTCACTCATAAAATTTGAGTTTGTCTGTTTTATTCAATCTGCGAAAGCAAGATACCCATCAGTCTAAGAATGTCTGCCTACAGGAATAAGCATTGGAAGCTGATGAAATAAAACAGAGAAGCAATGCAACTATGAACAGAACTGCAGAAGAATGAAAAATCACGTGACACAGGACAGCATAATAGATTAATAAGGAACGAGCTGTCTTGTATAAAATGTCAACGTTAAAGTGAAGTTTCCACCCATGGATGGACGGTACAGTATATACGGATGATTTATTTTTGCGAGAAAGCGGAAAAATCGGGTGCTAATAGAGTTCTTCAAAGAAAAGCAGTGAGGATGAAACAGACATCCGGAGTCATACATTTATGTGCCACTGGAGAGTGGCTGCATTTTGACAATGTGTTACGCTTATTACATGAACCTTTGATATTCCTGTAACTCTGGACAACGTTGATTAGATAGAGTTGCACTTCAAGAATGATGTGCGTCCTGACGCACTGAGAGACACGAAATGGACCGACAGCCTCACCAACCACAACTCTTAGAAAGCACAAATACTTCGAACTACTTAAAAACAGTGAGTAGTAAGGCTTTCAAGGGTAAAATTACTGGTATCAGGTTCTCGTTCGCATAAGTCACACCACTGAGGAGTCGAACACTGCACTCAACAGACCTTACACCAGGTTAATGCAGCCGAATCTTCACAATTTAAATATCTATTTCAACTGGCTTGTAATGGTGCATAATAAACGAACGAACGCCACAGTACATTGCTAATACGGTAGTCTCAAATGGGTCGGAGTTCAAATCCCGGATGTGACGCTGGCTTGTGCCATAGTGAGTTCGAACAACAGAGGAACCAGAGTTTAGTACTACTTTCCGGAAGGGGCTAGCGGAAATTGCTACCTGAATGCTAAAACGGCGACCAGGTATGCACAATGTCTAAGTTGTGCAGATCAAATTCCCGATCACCTGTCAGTAAACAATGGGTCGTCAGGATTAACTCAACGACGAAAAATCGTAGAGCCAGACGCACAGTCCTAACTGGATGAGTGCTCACGTGACGGTGAAACATTGTACGAAACGTACGGAAAAGTCGATAGAGAAAGTGGTTGTATTGCAACTTTCGATCCAATTCATCCAGCACAGAGTACGCAGCAAAAAACCGGAATGGGAATTGTTTGCTGGCAATCACGGAGCGCTGAAAAAAAAGATCAAATAACGTTGCGAAAATCGGTCTATCCAACGGCCAGGTAGCTGGAACATCAGGATATGAGTATACGATTTTAAAAAATTCAGGCGTGATATAAAAAACATGATGCATCTTGCTCATCATCAGCAATATCAACGTATTACCGACTGATTCAGAACTACAACTGTCACACAACTTCGAAAAGAAAAAAGAACACCCTCAGAAAGAAGGGAGATATTCAGAGGATGTAGGCGGTAATGTCCGTCTCAATATGAATCTGAATGACCTAAATTCGATTGACAAAATGTTGTTGTTTGACAGATCCCATGCAGTACAGAATCTACTCTATAAAATAACTTCTGTGCTGTTCAACCCCGTGGGATATGCTCTGTCATGTCACAATGCAAGGTGTTGATCGAATACTACGACAATTTTAGTACCAGACTAGATAGTGGACTTCTGAGGGTTTTGGTCAGTTAATACACTCAGAAAGTGGTGTTTCAAATGAGAAGAGTATGAAAAGTGAAATCATGGCTCGTATTTCTGAATTTGGGACAGTGTTCTATAAACTGAAGTATCTCTGACGTTAGTGATATACAAATTCCGAAGGTCAAATGAAACTTTCAGAATGTCAACTCATCGTTTCTGCGCCAGATGCTCTTAGCCAAGTACGCAGCTCATAGGTATGAGGAATGGAATGACCAATTACTGTTTTGGCAGAGGGAAAGGAAAGCGATCATTAACAAATTAGAAACGGTACGTCGGGTCCGCTCATCCCCAGGATGAGGTCCCCGTGACTCACCAGACTCACAGCTAGCAGCAACATCAGATATGACAGCTAATAACGGTGGACAACGCAAATGTTGTTTTTGATTAGCTGACTTCGCTGTGGAGTAAGAAAAACTAATGGAACGTAGTAGTAAAAGTCTCGAAAAGGACAACCTACAGAGGATGTCTTGACGTTACTCGAAACTCAGATATTTGTTGGCAAGATGTGGGTGCCTTGGTGCTGATTGTTTGAGTTTACGCATAAGGACCCCAAGATTTAAGTCGTACCCTTTCTGCTCCCTTAATTTTAAAACTAGATCTTGGACTCCTTTGCAGGCTAGCGTAGAAGTTCAACATCAGTACATATCACCGATGAAATGCTGCCAGTGATAATGAGGATAAGGATGACATGAGTAATACAAACCCAACCCACTTAAAGTGAGAATCGCAAGGGTTACAATGAATAGAACACACATACGAAACGTAAACTATTTAATACAATCAACTTTAATGAGCATGTCATTGTTATTAGTACACGTCTTATACAGAGGGCATGGAATGAAATTCTAAAATTACCTATATACATCTAACACGAAGAAACCATATGGAGTGGCAAACGTGATACAAGTCGTAGGTTTTCAAACAACTAAGAAAAATCTCCGCTCATGTGTTCTTGTCTCCGTTTCACAATGGAAAAAATTGTACGAGACGCGTTGTAAATTTCAACAAAGAATAAATGGCCTGGAAAAAAATTAACTATAAAAAGTAATGTGGGCATCAACTATTGAAACACACAGAAACAACAATCTGACAGGTATGCACATTCGGCAAACTGTACTACTAGGTGGAGAAGGCGGCCACGTAATTCGCATTAGGGGTTGTCCACCAAGTAGGTTCCAACCGAGGGGAGTTTTAAAATTGCCAACCGATTCAATTGTAGCTACAGAGTTAGAAGATGTCTTTTAGTATTCACAGGATCTAACCGCAAAGAAGTGTTACCTATATAGTGAGCGGCCTATTCCGTGCTCAAGTGCTACAGAAAGACCACTGCAGCGATCAGCCCTAGTTAACGACGGGAGGTGTATCCAGTCGTGACCCGGTGTGTGAAGAAAAAAGTCTCCGTACATATGTCTGCATCAAATAAAGAATAGACCTAACAATGATCTAACAGACTTGCTGGTTTCCCACAGTCCCATTACCCTCATCGAAGTGAACCGTTCGAGTACAAAAACCTTTTCAAAGTAAGGATGACGTGTATGTTCGTTTTTAGGAGTGGATGGATTAGGAAGCTGAACATTGCGAAGAAGGTTTCAAAGTAAATTGTTCCATAAATCCTACCTAAGAAAGTTAGTGTAACTTTATAGCACCATTTGTAGATGGAGATAAAACATTTCTCGACAAAACCCTCTAGATATCGTTCGCATAAAGAAGCGACCTATTTGGTGACGCTATTATAGTTAGCAGCCCAAGTTTGATGATGAACGCACATGCCTAGAATTACTGACACCGCGCGACACGTTGCTATACCTGGATTTTAGATCGATACAATTTACATGGTCTGGCAGAGTTTTCAGAACTCTCGGATACTCAACGATTTGCCAGATTTTTATGTCACTGCCATAAAACAGCAAAGATGATATGACAATGGTTCCCTTCATAAAGGTGTACACATAAGTACGAAGACGGACCGTGATGCACGTCAACATTTCGCGCTGCCACTTGAGCACCAAATAATAAACATAAGATTGAGTAGAGTGAAGAACAGAAAATAAAAAGATAAACGGGATGGAGGACACATGTGCTAAACTCTCAGATCCATGGAAGTCCGAGGCACATCCGATTGTGCCAGCAAAACACAAGAAGCGCAGGTCAGGCTGATGTACCAAAATCTTGATTGTCAGGTCGAGATTAGTCTGATGACTTGTGGAAAATATGTGCACACCGACTGACACAGACGAAAGAGTGCGTGAACCAAAGTTGAACACCGACACTGAGCTGCTATTCAAAGATGACAAAGCTTCGGTTCGAGCTAAAAAACGACCGGTTACAATGAAACCATGGTCGGTGAGCAAACTCATGTACTCCCACTATCTCCGACCAGACACCAGCTCACATTATCAACGTCCATCTCTTTACTGCCATGCCTAGATCTGGCAGTTCTCCATAGCTAAAGATAAAATGTATGGACAACAAAGTCTGAACTTCAATAGTTCATTATCAATAGGTCAGTTCAGGTGTGTAAGGTCAGTCATGAACTCGAACCACTAAATGGTTGTATCACGTCAGGAACTCCATGTAAGATTAGCAAAAACTAAAGATTTCACTGAGCGAGAGAACTGAAATGTACAGCTCAACTCATTTCCGACATTTCACCACTAAACGGTTATCACAATCGCAGATTAGTTCGACAATTGAAATAGGCCAAAAAATAAACATGTACAAACTATGCATACCAGCCGGACGCAATGAAATTAACTCCGAACATTCTCAATACCTTGATTTCGTCACTCATCACGACATCACCATCACGAATCTCTCTACTACCCAACACAACATACGACGATAGGACAACCATTTTCAAATTGAAAGATGGATGAATGGAACACCTCATTGTGCCCAGTGAGTCTGATCCCAAGCTTATTTTAAGTTGATCATGAACTACGGAACTATGGAAGAGATTCCAAGTATGATTAATATACCAGACCTAGCATGTGATAAGAAAAGGTAGGCGGTAACCAATATGTGATGATACCTGACCCCTAAGATTACAGGTGAACCGGTCAATGGATACGAAAAGCAAACTTGAATCCATGTTCCGAATAACAATTTATGTTGATGAGTCGAAAGCTGCCCCACAGACGTGAGTCAACCATAATGTTCAGTCCGATTCTTTCAAATAGCCCGAAAACTGTGTATAGGCTAATCTTCGGAGAAGATCAGTAGCTGCGTTACCAGTTACCAATAAAACAGACGAAGGTTAGCTGAGGGGCTTCGTGTCAAGGCTTTATTCTAAAAATCTGACCCGTAGAACAACCTAATGGAACAGTAAAATCATTGCCGCTGGTTCGTGTGTTTAGCAGATACGACTTATTTACCTCGGTTGTTTTACACAGTCTCATTCGAGCTAAAGGCAGTGACAAAAACGTTTCCCAAAGAATGTTCGAGAGGAGGGGCGCGATTCTATAGACTTCCTGAAACTATAAGTACACTGTCTAAAGAGTTTGTGAGCAACGCGACGTTCAAACGTCTTTACCACGGTAGTCGGAAATTCAACATATTCAGTGTTCCATTCATGGCTGTTTACGATGGCAATTACGACATAGTATTTTACGTCGATTCATCTGAAAGAGGCAATCAATAGCCCATTAACCCCGCTATTAACTGAAGCATAGACTGTATTCACTCCACATATAAACGAACACCAAGAATGTGCTTAAGAGCAGGCCGTAAACAAAGTCTCCTGTGTAAAAGCTACATTATCAACATGTCGATTAAAGTTGTTTTAACAGATTATCTTAGTGTGTCACCACCTGTAACAGCACAAGGATATTTTTAGAATTCGTAGTTGCAGAGACAGGTCATTAACAGAGGAACAGTTGTACATTTATCAAAAGCCGTTATCAAAGGATAAAGTAAAAACATTTTTAGGAAAAAAAGATAAAGAAAACAACCCACCTCCTTGAAATAAGTTCATCTAGATACCCCTTGATTGACAGTATATGTGTAATAATTTATGACCAATGTTTTAAAACTACCGACCTATTATAAGGCATCATTCTGGGCCATAAAAACAGTTAGCAATATCCTATTTCTTCTTTAGAGTTTCTGTTAAAAGTTCCTGATAAGGGGAGATAGAGTGAGTATTTGCCAACGACAGATACAATGTGAGTATGCGACCATTGTAAACATACCGTATTGGTCAGCTTGTTTCTGACAGCTCGATGGACGACATCGGATACACCGGACTTGATTATATTGCGTAAGTTGCGCAACATTGCCATGTACGGCAACTTCCCCGTAACTGTAAATGAGTAAAGCATAAAAAACAGGACGTTTTCAAAAGGATTTAGATCTTAACGATTGTAAACTTCAATCAGATAGATTGGTAAGGCAAGTCTTCTGCTGGCTTTCAAATGCATAGTGACTAGTCCAAAAGTACGTTTGAGCAACATCTGGATCGCACACAGCATATTTCGGAGATAAAAATACATAAATCAATTTCGAAAGTCCCACCAAATTCTGAAGGATGGGCAGGATAAAAACAATATTCGTTTAACTAAACGAACTACATTAGGAACGACACTACTGTGCCAAAGAAAAACTAAGACCCTATTTTACAAACATGTACGAATTGAAAGTGTTTTCCAAATAAACATTAACAAGACTTGAAGAAAATGAACACAATCTCCCGTTTAAAAGAAGATCAATCAAAAACAGTTGAGATACCATAATCTCATTTCAATACAAATAAACTACATCGGTTTATCATCAGCTGAAGAGACGAACATCTTTTATAAACAACACATTAGTTCAATTCCCGCCTATAAAAAGTCCAAAGTTCTAAACAGCAACACCTGAACTTGAGCACGAAAACTATATTCGGGTTTTCAGCACGCTATATCCTGATTATCTTAGCAATTCTCTATCATGTCCCTGATTACAACATTAGCATTACACCGATGTTGTTCAAAGCCACCCACGAAGCTTCACTGAAGTTATCGGGATCTTGTAAGACCTTTCATTTTTGCCTCAGGATAAAAGTAATCCCAGATGTTCTCAAAAGGGAACAAGTCCAACAACCATGCTGTCGAGGAGACTGCGGCAAATACCGTAGTTAATTTCGGACTGTCTGCAGGATGAGATCCAACACTGTCCTTCGGAAGCAGTGACAATTCGTTATCTAAGTTAGCAACAAATGACATTCTACAGCACTATAGTAAACTCTTTCCGAAATGTTTCTGTTCACTATTATCAACCCACTTTTCCAAGCATTCAAACTATTTCACACATGTGTGTATGGAATCTACATCGCCTTTAATAGAGAGACGTGACCTGTACGACTAGTACCTTTCTTTCCAAAGTCGGAACCTTCCTTCAAGATGCCGCAACAATTAAAAACTTCAACCTCCACAGGGGATTACACTAGATGCAATGCGTCATACACCAATCCATCATAGCTTTCTTACGGACTTCACTTAAAAACAAAAACGATTCTCATATCTGCTGAGCTAATGCTCCTACTGTCCCCCAATTGTCACAACATACATACAAAAGCTGAAAGTTAGTAATAACTTGGATGGTGTCTTTCCGGAGGTAGATAGACCTGCTCTCGTGGACCTTCGAAATAGTCGATTCTCCTAACTATATGATTACAGGTTCATGTTGCCATGATGTCGTGTAAGCTTTTGGTAAACTTACGATTAGCTCTCTGACGATGGTTTTCTCGTTCACGGTCAGGTGGAATCGAGCAGCGACCGTAAACAAGATGCACCAACGTGGCAGGAAATCATTTCGGTCACAAATGCACAACTCCCTCTTAACACACTTGTTCCTGACGAGCTTTTACTGATACTCCGACTTGGTTCCAATGTTTGCTAAGTTATTTCAGTAGACTTGACTTCGGCAATCTGTTTGTTAGTGCCAGCTGGTGAGGGTTGCTTGCACCATATTCGCTTGAACTCCTGGTAACTACCTTACATTATCTGATACATGAACTCTGAGTAAATGTTAGAACAAAAAATGCATGTGTAACGGCACGATTCAGGTCCATTTGATTGCTCCAAAACGCACGACAGTATTTAGCAGAATGGTGCCGCCTGTAGCTTATTGCCAAACGAGGAGTATCTATGGCTGAAGCAAACAGGGCAATCTACATGTCGAACGATCAATCCCGGAATATCAGTGTTACTTACTGGGACTTTTGGTCATCAAGCTTGTGTTAGTAAGACAATACTTGGTTGTAGTGGAACGTCCCTAGTAGTACACGCTCAATTATTCTGCTTGAATCCTAACCCGGAAAGGAGAAGATTTGAGCACCGCCGTTTATTGAAAAACGAGCCAAAAACTAGACTAAAGGGGTTCCGAATACATATGACAACAATGAGCAAAGAAAACGGGGCAATCATATATGGTGGTCGTAACGTTATAACGAATCACGTTATAGGCGGAGTGAGCAAACAAACGACAAAACAATCCAGACAATGTTGAAGCGTACAGGAGTTTGGTCATACAGCAGCAATCTGATCATCATCATCCTAGACAGCAATACATCAGTGGTTCACACTGATGCATAACTGCCACACAACCACGAAGAAAAAGCAAACCCTGTATAGGAAGAGAGAAGGAAAAAAGAGAAGGGGAGGGGACCTATGCAATAAAAAATAGCTACGTCAACATTCAAACATACAACATCAAGGCGCCTACACCTTGCAAACAAACAACCGAGTTGTAAGTGAAATCTGACCAACTAACTGGAATCACACGGATACGCCCATACGACAATGAATCTATCCCATACAATGTGGACCAAAATATTCCAGCCTCAGCTGAAACAGGTGATGCTCGATTCCACCTGTAGGTTCATACGATTTTGCGGATGACGATACCCCTCAAAACTAGACCGAGCGATAGTGTGCGACTCAAATTGCTTGCTTTGTTGGACCATGCGCCTCGGAACAGGTTAAAAAATTTTGGGAATGGTTCAGCCGGACTACATAGAAGCCAGAACAAGAATGGTCAGTTATGTTTTTCCAGACAGTCGGTAGCAGAAGAGGTTGTACGGTTTCAATTTGTAAAGCATAACAAGGTATCAGGCCGAGTTATTCTTTTTTATTCTGTTCGAAAATAGTGAGAAGAGGTCAATACAAGGAATGGCTGCATTTTTTTGAGCAGTTTTGGAAACTAGATACCTTGTGACTGGTGTTTATCACCTGTACTCTTCGTTTCAACAAATGAGCCGACATCATGTCTTTACCGTACCCAAACTAACCTTTGGTCTCATACTGAGTAGATTCACCAAACCAACGGAAGAAACTTGAACAGCAAACAGGATTCCCATCAGAGTGAGAGTGCACTGGACACATTGTTACCCTGTGATAGGTCTCATAGCATGAGTGGTTCTATGGATAACTGACAATAGCTGTCTTTTTAGACTTGACGGTTGCTTCTGATTCGGTTGTTTGTAGCATCCTGTGGAACTGTCTCCTATGCATAAGAGTTCCAGAGAGTAATATGAATCTGTGAAGAACATTTTATGCAAACTATGAAACCAGGATGAGCTTAAGGGTAACTCTGTCAAGTGGTCATCACTTTTGATGATGGTCGCCAAAAACCCTCGGTCTCTCCCGTTTCACTTAATTCTGTCACGGACGACAGTTTAGGAGGTGCGTTTGGGAACCCCAATAACCTTAGTATTGAGCTTGTTTCTGGCAGTAAAATGACCGAAGTGGAACATGCGGATGGCAACGTCCGGCTTAACTTTTATGCAGAAGGCATGGAGGTCATATTGGATAAGATGAATAACCAGAAGGATCAGCAAAGAACGCGATTCGTAACCTCAAAGTTTAAAAGTGCCGTTTCATGTCCAGAGCGTTCACACTTCCTTGTTCTTTATT
>JTDE01021709.1:0-22851 GCA_014338405.1 Paragonimus skrjabini miyazakii | reverse complement strand
CCAGTCGAACAAACATTGATCCGCTCTGGGATTAAGTGTGATTCCCACTCCCGCTTGACCGCAAGATTCAGCTTAGCAGTCACCAAAAACCCTGAGAGAGAAGCGTTTGGATCGACAGATATCTAGAGATGAGCTCAAATGGATAACGGTGCTAGAATCGTAGACTCGCGTCTCCGACAAACAGCACACATAAAGCTCCGGACTTGAAAAAGCACTTGTCAGAGCAGTTTGCTGACCGACTTGTCGGAGAGTGCGGACATTGAAGGCGCCAACTTTTGCCAGTTGTCTTGGCCCCAGGAAAGAATTGTCGTCCAAAAGCACATGGAAGTTAGGAGACATGGGGGGAAAATAGTAGGAGAAAGTCGTGTCAGGTGAATAATGTCACTGTCGGAAGAACGATAATTTCTGGTACTTCCCGGTCGTTTATGCCGAGTCTCTGACTCAAAAGTCTGACCTGAAAGACAACAGGATATAGGGTTCTCTTGGAGGACCCGATCCGTAGACAATGACTCAAGAGTCTGACCGATTCGGCAGTGAGGGGCATGCCTAGCCAGAGGGCACAATGAATAAGACATTGATGTATGATTCTGAACTGCGCGCAGTGGATGCACCCGAAGCTACATCGGGCTTTAGGGTGATATCAGATGTTTTTCGACCGCACTGGACAATACACCGGCGGTCACAGTCAACCGTTGGGCGATCGGAGTGCTCTTTGTTCGAGGGTAGCTTTTTTAACCCCCTTCTTTCTGATACGGAAGACAGTGGTGCCGCTGCTGTATGCTCATAGGATCGTGTATCACTACATAAGCACTCCTATGAGGTTAGTAGTGCGACATACAATCTTACAAGTGTAACCACTTCTTGTTTGACTGTTCCCTTTGGCCGAGCTGAAAAAGTTGCACCTGGAAGGACAGGAGTCCTAGTAAGCATAGCCCGTCGAATCAAAACAGCACACAAGCCCGACCAGGTCGCCAGTGTGGCAGTATGGATCAGGAGACCTATACTATACTGCAACAATATTATACTATACCTATGTCGTTTATTTTGAAGAGTAATATGCACATTTTCGTTCAAGGGAAGAACAAACGGTGACACCAAAATTAAGCAACAGATAAGTAAATAAGTAAATGTGAAAAAAAGCTGTCTGTCAAATGTGAGACGGTGCGTAGTTAGCAACACTGAACAGTTGACAAGTTCTCTCACAAGAATAGCACGCGTTAATAGTCCAGTCATCGAGTAAAAAGTTATTTGTGCCGTATATAACAAACGGGTTTAAAATTTTCAAAAACAATACACGAAAAATAATAAAAATAGGTGAACGACCAGTATCACAGAATCAAAAGGTCTTCAGGGCACAGAAGTGCAATCACAGTCAAGGCTTACGCATCGGGACAGAAAAATGTCCTTCACAATGAGACAACTGTCAGAGAGGTGCAACAGTTAACGCCAGGTTCCCCTCAAAGATGTGCCGTAGGTTTCTAGGGAACCTAGAACAGCCAGCAGACATAAATTCGTGGCTGCGAAGAAGGGCAGCCCAAGTCGAAGAATAGCGCTACTTGAAGATGGAAATATAATACCCCGAAAAGAGATTATCACGGATGAATGAGAAACAGAGTTCACATCACAGTCCAAAGTGTGGAGGACTGATTGAATGGCGGCATTATGAGAGTCGGACCCGTACTTCACACTCTTGTCTGTCCATTATACTGACGTCAAGCACTACAGCAGCGCCGTCACGAACCACGATCAAATCGGGTTTGATGAACAAGCTCGCCGTTGGTGCTTGCTACTCCTCGAAGGCTGTATATCCTAAGTTGAGCAGTCGTTTCGCCATGTCTTTGGCCACACGGTTGTGTCGAGCACAGTGCACGTCATGGGTGATCCAACATGATTGTAGTATATGAGAAAGACTTTCCGATTGACCGCAGTTGTCACGGCAGAGAACTGAGTGGTCACTTCAGCCACCTCGTGAGTTTCGGATTTTAGACCGCAACGGACTACATCTGAACCGGATGACACGAATAAAGATTCAGGGAAAGATGCGGTCTGGGTTAAACAGCCAACGACTAGAGAGTGGAGAGCGTGACACTTCCTGAAGACCACGGCCATCAAGCGAATGGTAGAGTTTGTCCATCCGCGCCGCATGGGCTTCTTTCTTGTTCGTCACCACTACTCCCTGAACGCGTACCGGGAAGTTCACTTTCCTCAAGATAGGGCCGAACGAATTATCGTTGACCACATTCCGCAGAACTGGACATTGATTGGAGAGAAGTCTCCCCACTCGAGATTTACGCGAGATTGGAATAGTTGTAGACAAACTCGGGATGCCCAAACCGCCCAAACGAATTGTAGCATGAATGTAGCTGACTGGTGTGCTTTTAGGAAAGCGAAGCCACTGCCGAACAAACTGGCGAATCGTAGTCCATGGCTCTGAGCGTGTTACGGCGGACTCGGCTCAATACTAACGAGTTATTCATCTTCGGGATCAGATGTTACCTCAGGAGTTCAAGACGTTGGTGTGACTGCAAGGGCGCTCTGGTGGTTTCATCCAGCATCGTACGAAGTTGCAGACGGTGATTAGTGAGTGCTTTACCTTTCCAGATGAACGGGATACCCAGATAAATCACCGTGTCGGAAGCACTTAGTGAATGGATAATGTCCGGGCCGAAGTGAATAAACTCATCAGAGATGGTGATTGCGTTATGTTTATGGTCACCGCGGATGACCATGAGCTTTGTCTTCTATGTTGATCTTCAGGCCGGATAGTTCTAGGGCACTAGTAGCGGCTGCAAGCTTCTCGGAGAGACGCGTAGGGTTCTCAGCTAGAAGGATCATATCGTCGGCGCAGGCGAAACCGCTAACTATTGTGTCGTGGAACTGGTAGACAAGCTCCGGTCGAGATATTGTCAGCAGCTCATCTACTGTGAAGAACACCACGCTGGGATCGGATAACGGAGCCACTGAGCGTGGCGGAAGCATTCCTGTAGGAGTCGGCAATGTAATGCGTTAGAGGTGGAGAAGCACCGAAAGCTCAGGCCGATCTGATAATCGATTCCTGCGAGATAGAATCGAACGCTTTGGACACGTCAATAAAAGCCGCACACAGACTTGAAGACGTAGTACATGAGTTCCGAAGCAGCGCATGAAGCAGCGAGGTGGCCTCAAGATAACCGTCACGGTGTAGGAATGCAAACTGTAGAATGGACAGTTGCAAGCGCGTATTCCAATTATACCTATACTACACCTATACTACTACTATATCACACTGACCTATACTGCTACTTGGAAGATGTACGAGCCCGCGACCGATACCCGAAGTAATGAAAGTGCAGTCTTTGTCGGTCAGGATATTTACTACGTACATCAACGAAAACGTCTGCCGCACCGGAACTTATTCAGTGTGGCTGTTGATGGTTGAAACAAACCGCAAAGGAGCTAGGCGACAACGTGGCCACTCGGTTGAGGAGTTCACGGTCATCCATACCATTAGTTATAAGGGCTACTGAGGATGGTAGTCAATGGAGAACTTGCCTTCACAATGTTGTCAACTGCTTTTTCATGAAGCCTTAATGTTTTGTGTTTGTTGTTTCACTTTCAGTTTTTTCTCCAACACGTTTGTCCATTCGTGTTTCGCTGTTACCCGGTGAACGATCTTTAGGACCAACGGCAGCCCCAGCCATGGTACCCACGGACACAGCTCAAAAATGGAAAAGATTATGCTAGTGCTTCTGTTTAAGTGTCGTCTAGAGGATAAGTTAGTTGGACAGTTTAAAACAGCCCTGTGCTAAGTAGGTAGAATCTGATGATGCAGTTCAACGAAGTCAAATGCAAAGAATATTAATATTGCAGACAAAACAACACACTGAACCATAACAATGTGCTGTTGTAGAGGTGAACAAGCAACCCACCAACAGTGTTTTGTATATATCCTTAAGGGTCTAAAAAGCGTGGCTCAGAGAACAAAAATCTAGTTATCTGCATTATGAGTCTGCTATTAAACCAATCGATCTTAGTATGCAAAACTTTTCATTAAGCTGTCAGTTGGTTAAGGACAAAGAATGAGACAACGACGCGTTGCACAAATGACCAAAATGATAATACATGTTTTGAAAGAAAGCCGATGTTATTCTCGTTGGATTCCACCAAAGAATCGTTAAACCAAAGGTGTTATATGACAATCACTTCCTAACACAAATAATAAATTTACGGCTGAACGAAGATAGCGAAATTTGTTAAGTGGGCTCCCCAGTAACCGAATCACATCACAAATGTACGGCCTATGTAACGTTATAAGCAACATTAAAATAACTTAAACAGTCATGTGTTAAACGATATAACATGAAACGTTAACTTCCTTTAAAACATTCAGACAGAAACCCCCAAGAGGACGAGGCAAATGATACACACCGAGTGTATGCAACAAACACACGGCGTAACTTGTGTTTTCTTAGTAACATGAGAACATCCTCCAAAATAGAGACAGAAGACAAACTACGTAGAAAGAAAGCCTAATCGTATGCAGAACTGTCCTTGAAAATGTGCTTAAGTGTATGGTACACTGAGAAAACAAAATATGCACAGTCTGTAAGCCTGGATGTAATGTAGATACAAAGATGAGCGGCTGTTGTGATCAAAAGGGTTACCCAAAAGTCTGTAGTAAATAAATTAGCTCTGATTTATACTGAGTCAGGAACAGGATGCATGTGATAGACTAGAAGACGAGCATATTTTGTGCGCGTCCAGTGAGTGGATTGGAATAGGCTTGACAGTTCTAGAACATTTGATATACTAACAAACAGGGTTAATATTGAATAATACACCGGTTGCAGCACACATCTGCTAACATTACCCAAATGTTTCGGAAACTAATGATACACCGTCTACTGAATGGCAACTGTGAAAAATCACCAGTGAAGGACAGGCTGCCAGGTTGCCATCGAATGATCGATTGGAGGCAGATGTAGCCTAAACATCTGAACGAACCATTTCTAAGCATACAAATATGAAACATACACTGTCACAAACAACCTTTACGACCACCGTTGTTTTGTGGCTTAAACTAACACTGATCCCCCAAACTGTTTAATACACTAGAATTCATTCGTCATATTACTCAACTGATTGAACCATTGGTTCATGTTGGTTTAAATTTTTAACGCACAGGCCCGAGCATGCAGTAGCAACCCGGAGTGCAGTCTATTTTTTCACTTATATCATCTTTTTGATACAGCAATCATGACGAATGCAGTATGAAGAATGCACTAGGAACTGTATTAACATGTTTTCTTTAAACCTCAACCATTGCAACTTTGTAGAAAGGAAGGGCCAACCATGTAATCCTCGCACTTCTGGTAGGTTACAGCTATTAACTTAAAACCGACTGAGCTTTTGAACAACCAGCTCTGCCCTGTACAACAGATCAACAACTGAAATAAGTCACGGTTTTGGCATTTTTTCGGCTGTAATAGCGCGACAATGCACCTCGTAGTCTTGGTCTGACAACATGTTAGCGCACGCGAACAAGTTACCCTGGGTTCTAATAAATCAGGTGCGACTACTATACAATGCAGCGGTCGTCGTGGTCCGTATAACTGAAAAGGATGAACATCAATGAATGTGAATGCTGAAATTCCATAATATTACAATGACCAGCAGAAGTACAATGGGTATAACTGCTGGTCCACCACTAGAACGCATGTTGAAGATTACCGGATAATAAACCGCTTTCAACAACAGTGATTTACTATAGGACTTATGTGCTTGATAAAATAAACGGTGCTTTCGGATTCTAGTGATTTTGCAACAGAGCAAATAAAGGTCTTGTTTCACGTCTGAAGAGAAAAACAGATTAATCCATCAAATCTCACGTTGTGATAACACAAATGTAAAGTAACGAAAAATAACTACTCAGAAGTTCGGACCAAATTCAAAATCAAATTAACACTTACGAATCAACTTCCTCCACGATTCGACAGTGTTTTTATTTTTAGAAAGCTCCGTTTCCCACGTTAACGGCGTAGGTAGCTTCATTCGTTGTCCGGCCATCTTAGGGTCCCAATCACCATCAAGACCGGCTTTGACAAACTCGAAAGCATCAGAAGGGTATGGTTTTCCAAGAATACACATCACATGAAAAGTCGGTCTATGAATATGTAATAATCGTACCAAATATTTTATCGTTAATGACATCAGTTCCAAACCCACAAACAGATTTTCACCACCAGTATTAACATCAACGGACCGAGGTTTAATGGCCTATTCATTTATTGTAATGATGCAATGTACATACTTTCCGATAGCGCTTAGTCCGTGATTTCTCTTTATTATACTTAGCTGAAATAGAACATGTCACGGAAGAATTCGCAACTAACCAAGTTGATACTCGTCAAATTCCGAAAATTTCGCCGAGAGCATTTTACGTAAAATTTTCGGGAAGACCGTCTTACAGTGTTCAGTGGAGCTTAACGCCTAAAACTTTCAAAAGGAATGTCGAGCAAAATACCTTGAAATAACCAGCGACCTCTAGCCAGTCCGAAGGAAGACAAACAGCGCAACAGAAGTACTTTTCGACGTATGAATAGCATGCCTTGTTGTAACATGCAAAAGCAACTAGCAGATTAGCGACCGTTCTGATATTCAGTTCACGTCGACAATAAACGGCAGTCTAGGGCGATAATTTAATCACACGAAATATACTTTCAAGATGAATTCAGGGTCGTGTGAACACAAGTCAATCAGTAAACGACCAAAAGCAATTCTACTTTCACGATTTTTCAAAGGGCCGCCATCAACCATGGCAGAAGCAACAACCTGCAACAACTCTAACTGCCAGAGTGACGAAGATTCGTAAGCAGATACCTTAGTTTTCGTCAAATCCGGAGGGTTAACATCCAAACACTTTGGATCAAATGCACGTTCATCGAGCCCGAGAACATTAGATAGTTCTGGATCAAATGCATCGCCATCTGAACAGAACTCGAGGGAACACTGTGTGTTGAGTTCAACAGAATTCAGCCATGAGGATAATCTGGTAGTCGCGGGATCTGACAAGGACAAATCTCTGCTAGTTTTGAGTTCACGTTCAGGTGTAGCACTGTCAAATATTGGCGAGGCAACTTGTCTCCCAGATTTTCTCTTCATGGACAGGCTAAAATTTACAGAGCTCTGCAAATGAAGTATTCGATTAACTCCAACGTCTGAGAGCAACAAATGATTGCGTGTCAACTTTGCGGCTGTAGAACAGCTCGAAGTCAAAAGTCTGTTTTCCAGATTCATTTTTGAAACATCCACAGTACACGATATCAGCCCACTTTGTTCATCTTAATAAGAAAGCGTTAAAAATAACAAAGACAACGAACCCAAAGTCATCTATTATTGCACAACCCGCAGTTCAACCTACTGCCTGTATCAAGGTCAACCTAAATTAGCGTAAATACTTAAGAACAAGAACTCAAACAATGACATGTTCTTGGTTCAGTAAACATCGGTGCTTGGGATAAATTGCAGGCAAGAGTCAGGGTGTCCAGTTTCGCACGCCAATAAGCCCGGATCCTTCAACTTTTTCTCGATTTTGGCCTTCCGATTTCAACGTAACGTATACTAGTACGGCTTCGCTGCAACGTCCTCTTCTAACCAAAAATCCTACCCACATTTCGAGGGTGCAAAACTACAAACCACCCTCCAGGAATTCTGAGACTGAACGCGATTCGAAAGCCATCGAACTTGGGCGAACAGATCGATCTTTGTAGGTCAATGTCAAGGCACGTAGTTAAAATTTTAATGCGTATTGTGGTTTTCCCACATTTTGAGGACAGAACGAGTTTGGGGAGCTAAATCAACATTTATTCCCCCATCAGCTCCGATAATATCTGTGTTCGATCAACTGGTTGCACATTTTCTTCCCCAGTTTGTCAGAAGATTACGCTAGCCGTTGTGGAGGAGATTTCACCGTGCCTACAGTGTGGAAGGGGCATTGGAAAGCCGACTTAAGCTTTACCGTGTGACATTTATAATGTGTGGTTGCATCGTACCTTCGCTTTAGTCACAGCGGAGCAATACAATTGCTTCAAGAGTAGTCCTTCGGATCGGCATAAATTTTGTTGCCTAAGTGTTGCCTTGAAAGTGAGAGTTTGAGTCCTCCTCACCTCCCACTATCCATAATTGCGGCGAATGATACACGTGCTTTGCCGGATCAAAGGATATGTAGCACACGAGTGGAGGCGTTCGCTGCGTGTAATCGGCAGACCGTGAATATCTGTTATCTTTTAGTTAAAAAATATTCTCTAGCTATTGAATTTGTTGAAATTCTGTGACATGTTTCACTTTCTAACATCTCAGAACTCTCTTGCCTGAATATTTTTGTTTCAATCTTCCAAAGACGTAAGCAAAGAATTTCAATGCCATGGGGATTAATGCAAATAACATGGAGTCGCATTCTACGTCATTTCGGGGAATTGAAGGTAAAATGTAAAGAAAATCGATGTCGTAGGCATGGAAACAAATGCTTTTATTTAAATTTTGATGTAATTGAGCAGGAAAGCGTGGTTATAATTTCGACAATCGAACTGATGTTGAAACATGAATACTAAGTTTTCTACAAAACTGCAAACATGAGGAACGTCTATAAACCTACTTCAACGTAAGACAATGCACATAAACTGGACAAGTAAGTTGTGTTTCATCAGTTATATTCGCCATGATTCACCATTCGTTGGTACCACTGTTGTTAACTTTTCCATGAAATCAGGATTTACGCTGGAATGGAGGTGAGGTGACCTGCTGAAAGAATGACATTGAAGAACACTTTCAGCTGGAAAGACTACGACACTTATAACGGAAATTGTGTAGTTCGTCTGTTATGTGCTGCAAGGCCGGAACGAGTTGAAGACGGCAATTTAGGCGCGAAAAGATATTTTTCAAATTTTTAATGAGATATTAAAATGCATTTTACGGGACAAGTATATAGATTTCTTCGAGTATACTAGTGGTGTTGCAATGATAAAAATCAGCTATACCTAAAAATTGTCCACATACGCACTTTTGTTGATAAAAATGTGTCGCCATTTTTTTCAACAAAAGCATCATTTTTTCTTTCCTAATCGATTTTACGTTTTGAAAATCCCTCCATCATAATTTTTGTGGTAGAATACATATTTCCACCTTACATAAACGCTCAATTTCGCGCGGTTTTGGAGATAAAATTGAATTTGTAATTTTCGACCGGATTGCGTTTGCATTTCATTGTACACTAAATATCACAGTAATTTTTAATGAAAACTATGTCACCACGGTTCTTGCTCAGTTACACATCAGAATTATATATTCAGCTTGTTTCTCCGATAGTATTTTCGATGGAAAACGGTCTACGTTATCACCTGTTTGTTTCTACCTACGGTGTTATGTAAACATGCATAACACGTTCCACCCTATCATCAAAAACGTGCTTATTGTTTTGTTTATTGCTTATTGACCATGCTTGAACGTAGCTGGCCACGTGTGCGCTCATTTACCAAACGGATGATAACCAACTTTGATGCTCGTTGGTTATCCGATGTAAACATTGAATCCCACTTTTACCATATCAGCTACAACCCTTCTATCTTCGTATCATGGATGCTTATTATTCCGATGACTGTTGGTCTATGTCCTCGCCGACTGCAGAACTCACTGACGGACGCCAGTATGTTATCTCATTTTTGGCCGGAACTGAAGCAGATCATTATAACTTACACCCAACGGTCCAAATACAAGCGTTATTCTGATTTCTCCCATGTTCTTCTCATCATCGTTGGTCATAGCTTAAGTGAACTGGACGAAGCAGCTACTATTGTGAGCGCATACTACATAGTAAGCCGTTGATCTTAGTTGGAGTCAACTGGACAGACCCTTTTCTAGTGTGAAAGCATACTACGTATTTAGGCGTTGATGATAGCTTAAGTCGACTGGACGGATCAGCTGCTAGTGTGAATGCATATTACATATTTAGTCGTTGATTATAGCTTAAGTCAACTGGAATCCTTTCGGACGGAATATCACTTGCACGATTCATATTTCCACCGATAGTCGTCCATCACGGAACCATCCTTCACCAAAACAATGGGGGAACAAACTAAGCAATTCATGCGGTTCTTCAAAACGCCGTGTTATGCTAATTCGATAGGTATAACCTAGTAACTTGCAACCATTTCCTTCTGTTTCCATTGCGCATGTCTCAGAGTTAGCCCAAGACTGCCCTCTCCTGAACATTTAAGAGGTTAAAGCAGTAGGCCTAGCCGATCCGCCCTCCAGCGTATGACGACGTCTGTAGAACACACCGGCTCCGTTGATTAGGTCGGCACAAAAGTGACACTGAGTATTACGACTGCGTAATATGCGGCCGGCTTGCGTTGATCGGCTCCGAAACAGCCTCCTTGTTTGCACACCTCGTGACCTTAATTGTTTCCTGAAAAATGCAGAACAGTTAAAATAAATTACTTTCCGACGGAATCCATAACATTACCTTCAGATGTTGAGCCCACTGCAGTTACTACGACAGCCCCATCGTCACACACACACGTCCATATGCCCCCTTTAAGACTCCGGCGTGCCATCCCAAGAGCTCCACGGCTGTGTGACCACGAGTCATCAACATGGCCTGAGGTTTATGTCAGTTCAGCGCCGGACGAATATATTAACTCAGGAAGGTATATCGTTCAACTCATTTGTACTTCATGTTTAGAATACGGAGTTACAGCCCTGGCTCCAAGAGTGGTGCGATGACGGGGCTGTCTTAGTAACTGCAGTGTGCTCAACAGCCGAATGTGATGCTATGGACTCCGTTGGAAGGTAATTTATTTTAACAGTTCTGCATTTTTCAGGACTCGATTTAGATCACGAGGTGTGCAAACTATCGGCGGAAATGTAAACCGTGTAAGCGGCAGTATTTCGTTCGAAAAGATTCCACAGTTGGAAATACCCGATTTACGCTAAAGGAAGCATTCAGGATTTTGCTTCGCTGGGCGTTCAAGAACAGCGTAACATTCACAGAGTTCATGGTGGTCTGCCCCGGGAACAGACGAAATACAGTCAACTTATTATTCCTCATCCGAAGACATGTACGGGTAAGCCGATTAGATAAATCAATTATTTTGATTTCATCCGGTAACTTAATAATCATGGACGAATGGGGAGATTACAGAGCTTTGGATAAAATAGCTCATTACAAGCATTGAACGATCAATCACTCAAAAACGTTCGTGGATGCTGAGAACAACGTGATCCACTCACAAAATTTAAAAAAGCTTTGGTTTTTGCTAAGAAGAATTTTCATGTCTTATCTGGATCAAAAGAACGGCAGTTCCAGTCACACCTTCAGAAGATCTATTAGCGAGAACGAAATTCCTGAAACGTGAATGGAAAACGGCTGTTCACCTTGTCTTATACGAAAATGTTGTTAATTATATAATATACGTCGATATTATTGCACGCATTATTTAGTCCGGTTCATACGCTTTGCGCTGACCTCGGTAGCTGTTATGTCCAGTTGACTTAAACCACAATCAACGCCTATTTATGTCGCATGCATTCACCACAAAAACTGCTCCGTCCGGTTCACTTAAATTATGCCAAACTGTGCTACATGCTTGAACACTCATAACTGCTTCGTCAATTTGTCCTACATTACGAATATAAGAAAACCGGACCTTACGCTGGAACACATAGATGGACGGGCGAAGTCACTGGGGGCGGAAACGTGGGAATATAATCTTGAATTATGTATTTGATAATTGTGGATAAACGCACAAACTACCTCCGCTTTTTTCTAGCATAGAATGTAGCCTTTGGTTTTCGTGTGTTATGGGTGTCCTACCGGATGACTGAAACCGTGTATCAGATGAAGACTTCATTAACGTCTCGTTTATCACATCTGATATCTGCCAGAAATCTGTGTACGCATATATAAAGAAACTTCCTTCCTTCAATTATATCAACATGATAATCATACCAGGTTGCTTTTTCGCGCCTTCTCTGGCCCACATGCAGGAGGTACATTGTCAGCGGACCGGTCCACGTCGACATCTATTGTGATTCGTGTGCGGGACTTGCTTCCCGTAATCACTGTGGAAGTGCGAATAACGTTTGAAGTGGAGGGAACTGACAGAAATGAGGATTCGAAGCGTGCACATACCAAGTGACTGACTTTGAAGCTGTTTGCCACAGAATGGACACTCGCCTGTGTCTGCTGTTTGCGCACATTTGGAGTGAAAAATCAGCTGATCAGCGACACACCAACAACTGTCCACCTGCACGGGATCACCTCAATGTCCACAGGGTAATCCTGTTTTAGGCTTCTTCACGCATTTCGGCTGCATATTGCTTGTAGATGAGCCCATGGGGACGTTGTACAAGTGTGAACGGGTTTTAGTACGTTCCACTATTTTCCTGGCAAACGCAGCGATGCAGGTCACCGCCGTGCGGCTGTCGCAATCATGCGGTTTTGCAAGTACATGATGCAGGGCTTTATGGTGACGGTTGAAATTGGCTGCAGCAAGCGGTCGAAGCTGCAAGAATATCATTCAATTTCTCGATATAATCGCTTCTATTCAGGATGACAATTCCAGCTCCTCCATCTGGTCTGCTGAGGAGGATATCTGAATTCTGTTGAAGCTGCTTTAATGACTCCACGTGCTACTTGGTTAAAAGCCCTCTCTGACTCGATGTACGCTTACAGTATAGCTGGCAGCAGTTAACGAGTGTAGTTTTAAATAATTCAAGGTCATCTAACGAACACGGGGTTAAATCTTGCGACTGACCAAAAAGATTATCAAACTGCACCTCAAGTTTTAGACGTTCTTTCTTACGTTGTAAGCAGCAAAACTTAGAACCGAGTGAGAGCGCCTCGATTGTGACATGATCAAGATGTAAATTGGAAAAGTTGTGTAGGTACCTTTCTGGTTGACTTGGACATCCTGCATGAGGCCTGGAAGAGCAGAGACTGCGCGACAGTGAGGCCCGTTTCTTCTGAGTTCGTCCGGCAGCCACTTGTTTCACGAAAGCAGTGAACAGTTTGCGTTCCTGATCTGTGAGTCTTTCCACCGTTGAGTCTCGCTGCGCTGTATTTCACGCAAATTCAACAACTCTCCCGTGATGGATATCAAGTTGATTTAGACTGTGGTGCTTCAGTGCTATGCGTCTTACTTCGACAGGGTTCCTGCGTAGAGCCTGCCAAAATAGCGTTGGGTATTATTTGCGATCAATGCAGTCAGTGCTGAATATGATCGATTCCTTCGCCCCTGCCGGACGAGTGGTGAACTTTAGGTACTCGTTGAGCGCCTTAATCACTCGAGGCTCCTTGGTTAGTCTCATCGTTTGAAATATGCACATTACGATAATGAGAATAAAGATATACAGGCGAATGGAATCAGACTGCTTGATCCGGTATTATGTCATCAAAAACGGTTTGTTCAAACGCTGCAGCTACCGTGGCCACAAATCCATTGGATCGATGGTCAACCTGCGCGGTCGAACGAATGGACAAGCGTGACGCAACCGACAAATCGAGTAACCGCCAATTGACTGACCAGTGACCTAGTTTCTCTGCAATAATTCTGGTTGATATCGAGATATAACTCTATTAACTCCCGGTATAATTGTACTCGTTTATGTCTGCCATTTGCACACATTTGGAGTGAAAAATCAGCTGATCAGCGACACACCAACAACTGTCTACCTGCACGGGATCACCTCAATGTCCACAGGGTAATCCTGTTTTAGGATTCTTCACGCACTTCGGCTGCATATTGCTTGTAGGTGAGCCCATGGGGACGTTGTACAAGTGTGAACGGGTTTTAGTACGTTCCACTATTTTCCTGGCAAACGCAGCGATGCAGGTCACCGCCGTGCGGCTGTCGCAATCATGCGGTTTTGCAAGTACATGATGCAGGGCTTTATGGTGACGGTTGAAATTGGCTGCAGCAAGCGGTCGAAGCTGCAGGCTTACCAACCGTCGAATTGGCAAGTTGTACTCTGCCAGCCACCGCGTGTGAATGGGGACATGACCTTTGTAAAGAGAAATGAAAACTGCAGAAATGTTTCTGAAACACTGACAGAACCTGTATGCATGAAAGTCACATTATACGGTGAAAAGTACATTCACATGTGCCCTGTGCGCTATGCACAACAAAAGCGTCGCCATCCTGTTGCACACGAATCTGCAATGTTCAGGGTGATTATTAGAGAACCGCTTATCTTGCACTCAGATACTGTTCCGAAAGGGATTCGTGCAGTCCGTCCCTCATCAATGACAAATATTTTCACCGCTATGTGATCGCCCATCATTTCCCGAAAAATTTCGAACAGGTTATGTGGTGAGGCATACTTCTCACTACGAACGTGCCCGTGCATCACGGGTCGGCTGTGTACCTTACCATCTGTTGCAAGGAATTGATATAACTTCCAACTTCGAAAGTATGAGGAAATATCGACTGACATACTTGTGCCTGTTTGTCCCGTGGGTGGCATCCACATTCACAACATGTGAGAAACGTCGGAATAATTCAATCTGCACTCACTGGGCGAAGCAGATTTGCGTATATCTGTCACCTCCATCTCTCACGGTGCGCACTACACCGATCGCACTAATCACCGGTAGCACCACATCAAGGTTCTCTAACGTTCTGTGACCAATATTACGTAACAAACTCACTTGACATTGAAGGCTTTAACTTGCGGCGAATATTTCCAACGTCAGCAGTTGTGATAAACTTCCCGTAAACATCCGCTACATACTGTTCAATGTCAGCAGTTGGCGTATTGTACTGGAACAGACTCCTGCACTCGTTCAATTAACCGACGGTGAGTCCAGGATTCATAGAATGGGAATCATATATCAGACGACTGAGGGGTTGGTTGTGCTTCAACTCAAAAGAGCTCACAGTCAGATACGCATCTCGTCGAATCACATGAAATCGTGATCTGCAACTTGTATCGCGAGAGCTGATTTGTCAAAACTAACAACAATTAACCCACTAGACAAGTCGCACATCCCTGCATACACTCCTACGCCTTTTGTACTTCGTACAACGATAATAAACCTGCACGGTTGTCAGGAAACGATGTCAACTTACCTTATCGTACTTCAAAGCAGTTTTCGACCTACGGCTCGTCCTACGAACGTAAATAACGTCCACTTCATCCATGTACCTCTGAAGACACTCCACAAACTTTGAGAAAGTGCGAAATTCGCAATCCTCGGACGTCGCCTTGAAAGTCGTAATATAATTCATTTCCTACGAACGAAAAATAAACAGCTGAAAATAAACTGGGCGACAAACGGCAAAACGAAAAAATAAATCAAAAATCACTCCCAGCATACTTGTGTTAACATTGCCACACGCAATCGGTCACAAACACAGCAGCCATACCGATTTTCGGAAAACGATTACGATAAGGTGGTTTCCAGTTAACTGTCAGTTTAAAGAAACAGGTATGATTCCATGACGCAGATTTCGACGATTTCATTTTTTGCACCAGATACCGAGCTACTGAAACGATTTTTCCGGTAAAGTAATTTTCCCTAACACGACAACTCAGGAACTCACGGTCTATAACTAGCATTCAAGTCGCTGCAACAGATAAAATGAATATCAGCAAAAGTTTTCACCCACGGAACCATTACCATTACTGGTGAGAGCTTATACGCGTATCAGAACGCTTGCGACGACGCTTCAGCCCGCAAGTTGGAAATATGTGTCCATACTCGGTGCCTAACCTTACATATTAGTGCACAAATCTCAGCATCCCTACTCATAATTACTCTCCCATGTCTTTTTTCTAGCATCCTATGTAAGCTGACACATATACACGCATGAAAATCTGCACTCGTATAGGCTGTCACACACCGAGTTGCTGGTCTATTATCAAGCCTAGAATAGCTTGTGCCCAACATACCTGTAAGACGACGATGAGAGAGAATTTCTTAATAATTCGCTTGTGTTAGATGCAAATAGACTTGCACTTGTTAAGTTCACTGCTGTAAAGTTGAAGATGTCATTATAGTCACTTTGTTACAGAATATGAGTCTCAAACTCCTTGAAGTTAATGGCAAAACTTGTGAATACTTAAACGACCCGAAAACAGTAGAAAGTGTAATGAACTAGTCCAATCTAGAGGTATAAAAGAAAACAGTCAGTTCCAGATGCAACCACTGAATAACTCACTATAGGCACTCCCGCTCTATGTGGAACAAGAGCACCAAGAAGACGAGACGCGCACACGGAAAGTGCATTGCTGAGTAGAACCAATTCAAACAAGAGGTGGTCATGTATACGAAAATACAGCGAAATATGAAAATATGTGCAATACCCTGTAGAACTCCCCCTAGAATGTTAGAACGGTTAAAGCGCTCGATAAAAATGAGGAAGTATTGAGCACAATACTCTTTGAAAACTTTTCGCTATCCAACTGTTCAGCCTGCACAAGTACGGAGAGGATCAACAGTGTTTTAGGCTGAAGTGGTACGGACTGTTCGTTATACATGGGCTGGGTACACTGCGAGTCACTAGAAGTGGTATCGACATCAGAAGCCATGGGAGGATCTTGATGGGGTTCTGGGTAAGCAGCTTTAAGTCTATCAATACTTACTGTACCGATCTATCACAAAGAACATGAGGAATCGCTTAATTATACGAAATGGTCCGGGGTATGGTTTTTGTAGAGGGGCCTTAACGGCATCGACACGAACGCAAACAAAATCAGAAATTCGGGTTAGAATGCCGTAGTTCTTGTTTGTTGTTTAACCTGGTTGGCTGGGGCCGGATTTTCGCCACGGTTGACTACAGATGTTGCATGAAGGTCACAGCGTTAGAGTTGGTCAGCGTTCGACTTGTAGAACGGTTTACCAGGGAGGCGATATATCGTACCATAAATTAAGCCTACCGTCGTGCAACCAATGACCTCTTTAAACGCCGATCGAATCTCAAGCATTTTATTTTACCGCCCCCGGCTAAGGCTGAAAAACCAAAAACGCGTTATCACAAGTGACGACCCTGGCACACATGCGTATAGACAAAGGTTTGGATCTCATTATACAGGTCGATGCATCCCGGTCAGCCGTCGACGCAGTTCGGCAGCAGATTGTGAACGGTCAATTCCATCCATTATCATTTTTTTCACGCGACCTTCAGCAAGCGCAAACGCGCTATAGTACCTTCGGTCGTGGGTTGCTGGTTATCGTTCTCGCCATTCATCACTTTCGTCACATGTTGAAAGGTAGACCTTTTGTTGTCCTAACGGATCACAGACCATTTGTTTATTCTTTCGACAGCAAACCTGATCGTTAGCCTTCGAGGGAAACTCGACAGTTGGACTATGTCTCCCAGGTCGCAACGGACATACGATATATCGCGGGAGATAAGAACACCGTCGTCAATGCCTTGTCCAGAATTACTTTAAGTGGCTTACCCCGACCTGACACCGTTGATTTGGGAGAGTTAGCTTGAGAACAGAACAACGATCCGGAGTTGCAACAGTGTCGCAACTCTTCTTCCCTCTAACTTCGGAAGTTACCTCTTGCCAGCCGCGAAGGCACAATTATACGTAATACAAGGACAGTCAGCTATCGTCCATTTGTGCCAGTAAACCTCAGACACTGATTTTAACAGTCTCCGCCGCACTTCCCACACCAGCATTTGTACCACCGTCAAGCTGAGTTTATACCAATTTGTCTGATCGAACATGCGCAAGGACGTACGAGAATGGGCGAGAACTTTCCTTGATTGTCAACGTAGCAGTCCACCGACATACCATCACGGCCCCTTGCACATTTGTTAACCCTGTTGCACGTTTCAGTCATGTCCATGTTGACCTAGTCGGGCCGCTGTCGTATTCAAAAGGTTATCGACGTATCTTGGCGTGCGTTGACTATTTCACCGGGTGACCAGCGGCAATAACTTTTCCCAACACGAATGCCGAAACCGTTGCGCGAGCGTTTATGGACGGGTGGATCTCAAACCACGGCGTACCGACTACCCATAATAGAGGTATGCAGTTTCAATCAGCGCTGTTCAGAGATTTCACCCTGTAACTTGGATTCGACCATATCAACAACCACTGCATACCATACGACAGCAAATGATCTGGTCGAGCGCTTTCATCGTCAACTGAAGGCCGCTTTGGAAGCCCAACTAGACCCCTAGCGTTAGACTGGTCACTTCCTCCTTGTCGTGCTTGGGATTCGATCGACCGTTAAAGAAGACTGGTTGCACGGCTGCAGGATTATTTTATGGTACGACACAGCAGCACAACACATAGTATTGTCATGGTCAATCTGCATTGCGCTGGGACCACAAGCACTCTAGATTTTTAACTCATCAGTATGCAGGAGGACGTTGCTAGAAATAACGTCGGTAACGTCACTGATGCATGCTAGAAACAGCAGAGGACCGAGTACGGATCCTTGAAGAACTCCAGGGGAGATCTGAAAGGGCGAAGGAAGGTCCGACCGGGTTTTTATTGGGAATGCCCTGTAACCTGCCCTGTTCCACAAGCTTCTAATTTATGTACCAGAAAACCATGCAGGACACAGTCAAAGGCTTTGACAGAGTCGAATTAGATAGCATCCGTGATGGGACGATTGTCTTTGGCCCCTATCAGGCCATCCATGAAGATTGGCTTATTCGTTATGCATGACCAGTCTGGAAGAAAGCCATGCTGGGTACAGGAGGATAGGTTGTTTGAGAAAGAATGCTTAAGGATGGCGCGTTTTAACAGGCGCTCCACTACCTTGCATGGGATGCTGGTGAGGCTAATCAGCCGATAACTGGCAGAAGGGTGACGATCGCCGTCCTGGTGCGACAATGGCCTTTTTCCACGCCTCCAGAAGAATGTTGGTCCGGAGTGTCTGCTGAAATAGGTTATAGATTGGCACCGCCAAACCAAGGATCGTTGTTCTGAGGATCCGAGAATGGATCGTGTCTGGTCCCACTGCACCATATGGTTGATCCCAAGTAAGAGATCCTGAACGTCCATCACAGAGAAGTCAGCTTTCAGAAGTTGGTAACGGAAATTTCTCCGCAGGATATTCCAATGCCAGCCTGGCGGAACCACGCTGTAAACTGTTGACTAGTATTTTCTGAACAACTCGGCAACCGACTGGTGGTTGGGAGAGGTTCCCCTTCGGAAAACCGCAGAGGAAGCGCTGAGGGCTTAATTATTCTCCGGTGGCTCATGCACTTGAAGAAAAAATTCTTATTCTCGCGGGCTACTAGTAGGATCTTTGACCGTACCCGTCGGCTGTGTGTAACATGCAAGCCGGCCGTTTCTACTCGGATTGTCCACTACACTCACGGACTAACTCTAGGGCAATGTGGAGACACCGAGATACAGCGTCTTTCCGAAGTAGGGGGTTCCAGCGACAATCCTGTAAAAGGAATCAACAAGAGCAAGCATGAGCCAAAGGCCCAGTTAGCCATGCACACGACTTACACAAACGTAAACTAAAACGGCGTCGACAACACAGCAGCACGCCCCGATACACAATTCAAATTCAACCTATGCGCGCCAGCTGGTTTCGACCGCACGTTACATGTGTTGACGGATTTTCCGCTTGCACCAGTTTCGTACAGAGTGAAAGGCTTCTAAATCCTCCGGCTTGTCCGCTAGTTTCTGCTTAGAGATTGGACGGGAACATAAGTCAAGAAAACGACGTATGTTCCGCGGAAGCGGTAATCGGGAGGAGAACTTCCATAGTTTCCGATTATCAAATGTCTTGTCATCTTCGTGAATAGCAGCTTTCAAAGAAATGTAGTTTAAGTTTATTGAATCAGACACAAGTTCGGGTGTACTTAAGAATGTCCTTTGTGCGTCAGTTCTGAAAATTTATGAATGTAGTCTGCTACGACGTTTTGGAACCAGCAACAGGTAAAATCAATAGCTAGCAATATGTGGTCACTATGCCCCAGCGGTGGTTTGATGACCACTGTGTCTACCAGGTGAGCTTCGCTTGTGATAATCAGATCAAGCAATGGGGTATCTGCCCTGGACGCTGCCCTGTTGTAGTTCGACATGCTGTATCTAGGGTTTCTCATGGATCCGCATTGCCACGAATTTCAAAAAGTTGCAGTCAGAGTCCTCATTGGAAGCAGCCATATAGCTGAGTTTGGATGCGTTAAAGTCATCCATAATGAGAAGATTTAGAGAAACGCTGTGTATACGAAAGACGATCTAGGGCGGCAAGAGCGGCCTCGTCGTCGGACGTGCTGTATTATGGCGGTTAGTAAATAACATTGATGAGGAGCGTGTCACGGCTACGAAGCTGGGGTCTGAACAAGGGTCCGTCGCACTTCTCTAGGAATGTAAATTACCCAGTGATAGTTGGCACTAGCAGCTTCTGGCTTAGAAAGACAGCATAACCTCCCGTGCGTCCAGGGGAGGAGTCTGTTCGGTACAGTGAGTTATGGCTGTTATCTGCCAGGTTTCCGATAAGACAAGAATACGAAGACAAGTGTCGTGAACCAACCGTCTGATTTCTGGTAGTTTGTTTAAAAAGTTCAAACAGTTAGCGTACGCGCGACTGAAAGTTAACTCCTCATTTGGCTGGGCGCAAAAAAGCAGAGGAGTGCAAGGGAAAGCTCGAAAAAGCAGTCCTATTAGTAAGGGTGAGTAAGTAGACGGCAACGGAGTTTCATATGCCTTTTTTGGGTGTGGCGGCTGTTTTACAACAGACTGAGCACATGTGAGCGTCCCTTTGGGACGCTTCACCAGTTTCATTTTTCAATGTTCGTTGTTGGATGATAGAAGGCAGGAGTCGCCGACTGTGTGAGCCTCTTAACTGAGCGTCACGACACCGTAATAAGCAGGTGTTAACTGTCCTCCCTCTTCGAGCGCGTCATCGTATGTTCATCTAGTAGCCGCTCAATGACCACATCATTAGGTGCTAGCACCACCTGCGCTGGTAGCGCATTCCAACCGTTGACGGCCCGCCGTGACAGTCGAAATACGGCATGAAGACGTCCCGATCGTTGTTTGAGAATCGTGAGTGGATGACTCCGGAATCTGTGCTGGTTTTGGAGGGGGAAGTCTGCTCTGAGCTCATCACCCATGTTACCTGGTAAAATGCAGTTTATCACAATAAGGTCACCGCGAAGCCGCCTGTAACTCAAAAGGTACACGTTCAGATACTGGTTATAGGAGAGACCCCTCATCCCAACAACCATGCGTTTGGCTGCCCTCTGTACTCTTTCAAGTTGAGATACCTCACTTTGTGTACAGGGGAACACTGCGGCGTGGCCGTACTGTAGTCACGGACGAACATTATATGAGAAGATTAAGCAAAAGACCTCCCTGAACACTAGCAAAGGATCGACGGATAGCCCCAATCACTCTCCTGACTGTATCATAAGCTTGTGTTGTGTGAATCTGCGTTTTGAGGGTGTCCGACACCAACACCCCGAGATCACGTTCTGTATTACACTGTGTTAATAGGTGACCTCCAAAATGGTATGCCTTGACATCCGTGATATCTCCCAGGGGCATGTAAGAGCATTTTTCCGGGTTTAGAGACAAGTCCCATTTCACCGTCAATGTTGAAATCGTATCTAAGTCCCGTTGCAATATATCAATATTCTCGCCTGAAGAGACTGCCCACCACACTTTCATGTCATCTGCGAAGACGAGGGCAGGCGACTGCAACTGGTCCAACAGATAATTGGCAGCATACGCCAACGGCTTGGTGAGCAAATGATCATGCGGCACTTAGTCGAACGCCTTGCTTGAGTCGAAAAACACTATGTCTAGAGTCTTGCCGTCCGCTCTCGCTTCCACCCATCGCTCTCTAGCAATCAGGAGGTCCGTCAAGCAAGATCGCCCACTTTGGAATCCGTGATGCCTCTCGCTGAGAGTCAAGAGCTGGTCCAGATGCCACTGGAGACGACGGGCAATCAACCGCTCCATTTCTTCACCATGTACGCACGTCAAGGATACCGGCCGGTAGTTGACAGCTTTCGATCGTCCTCTTTCCTTGTACATAGGCGTAATTACTGCTTGTGTCCACTCCGTTGGCAGTTTACCTCCGTTCAAGGACTGTTGATACAGGTCAGTCAGTGGCACAACCAATTCCACCACCAGTTCACGCATCAACAAAGATTGGATGTTATCCGGACCGGGAGATATATTGACATCGATCAGCCTTAGCTCGCGTTCCACTTCTTCTACGCCAAATAACGTGTCGATCAGGCATGGTCCAGCGTGATCTGGCAAGACAGATTTTGCACTATCCTGGAAGAAAACCGAAGCATAATGCCCAGCCATTATCTGAGCTTTGTCCCAGTCCTCAGCCACCTCGTTTTCGCTCTGACCCGTCAGTGCAGGAATTTCCGCCTTAGTTCTGGTCCGTCGGCCGCTGTACGCTCAGAGCCTCATGGGTGCTGTAGCCGATTCCGCGGCCAGCCTTTCCTCGTATTACTGAGGCTTTCTTATCCTCATGGCGTTACATTCGTTCCGTGTCTTCTGGTAAGTATTGTAGGCACCATGGCCAGCTCGATAGTTCATCCACTGCCGGTGACTGCGCCTGAGGATGTCACGCAATTTGACATCGAACCACGGTGGCCATCGAGATTGGGAACGTCTATTGAATCGTTCGCTAACGATTCAAGGTTCGCAACGAGTTACGCGTAATCGGTTAATCCAAAAATGCCTTTCTCAATATCCAACGGCAGAGAAGATAATCTTCGAAACGGTTAATGAGAAGACGCTCGTGAAAACTGGATTTAATACGGTACTAATTGAATCAATGTACATGAAATTAAATATCATACCTCGCAAATCAAACAAAGAATGTGTCGGTACAACAACTCTGACAACCAGGCACCGCTCAGT
>JTDE01021708.1:0-13661 GCA_014338405.1 Paragonimus skrjabini miyazakii | reverse complement strand
CTGACCGATGTGACGCTATCCCAAACCTGCCACCTAAACGAGATTCGGCCTCACCGAGGCGACTCACCTGGGCATTCACATTTCCAGCCAGAATGACTATATCAGAGCCACGTGTCGACCGGAGGAGAGTGGTCAGATCCGAGTGAAATGCGTCCTTGACGCCGACGTCACTACAGTCAGTAGGCGCATAAGCAGACACAATGAATAAATTCCTGAAAGTACTGCGTCCAGAGCTGGCCTTAACGGAACCTGCCAAGCGGACAGCACAAAGTCTACTGTTAACAGGAGTCCAATCTATCAATGCAGCTGCGGCCGTCGAGCTAAGGACTATACCCACTCCAGCCTGATCGGTCACAGCGGCTGTGGAGTCACCCGAAATGTATAACCAGTATCGGGTAGACCATGTGGGTGCTGTTAGTTCCATACGCTGACTATTGTCCTGGATTCTAGTCTCTGAGATACAGCAGACATTGACATTTGGTTTAGAGTGCGAACGTTGATGGCACCTATATTAATCCGCATTCTGGGTCTAAGCAAGGGACGAGGGAGGCATGAAGCTGAATGAGAAGAGACGGAACTTACTTGCTCGGTGTTACAACGGTTAGCTACATCTGTCGTGGCACCTGTAGAGCAATTATCAGAAATGGAGATCGGGAGGGGCCTGAGAACTAAATTTGATAGGACAGTGTGGGAGAGGGCAGCTGTAGCATGTTTTCGGCTATCCACCCTGCTGTATGCAGCAGGAAGAGCGATTCGTTTTATACTGTGAGACGGCCGAATCAGTGTGGAATTACTGGTGTTGTGACTATTCATGGTTGTGTGTTGGCTGAGATACTGCCAGGGCGCTCAGATCTAGACAGGAGAACGATTAGGGTTCTCAACCAAAGCCTTTGGTTCAAAAGCCTATACCGCAAGGCAGCGGGTGGGTGGCAGTGTACCAGGAATGGTACTTTTTTCGGGAGAAAATGCCAACCTTCTCCCAACCCCTAACCTGGAGGACCATGAGACTGGTTTGTCAGACCTCTACCTATTGGCCTGCCTGGCGTGAGTGACTGTCGGTGTGGTGGCCACAGCGTCTAGTTTAGCCCAATAGGTCATCGAGATGCGCAAGCCGTCACATCGCGTCAAGGTCCAGTCTCGTTGTGACAGTAACGGGGAGTACGCACAGTTAACCGTCATCTAGCAAGCATTAAGATATGTCCTCTTACCGCAGAGCCACGGTAGACAAACGTAGGAGTTATGGGATTTGAGTAGAATTTTGCGAACTGACAGCATATTGCCGCGAAAACAGAAGCACTTAAGCTTCGTGAAACTCCTCCCGCAAACCTAGTCGTTAACTGATCCGTTCTTAAACACTTTCAACGAGGGGGAGGTAGGTAAAATGAGTAAACTTGTAAACTTGATGGGACCTCACAAGACTACAAAGGAAGACTAGGACGATGGAGTGTACACAATAGGTCCAGGTTAAGTTCGACTAGGTGCATCGCACCGTCCGTTCTTCGTGTTAGTATTGTGTGTCTCACGAGATCTTCACCTTTGAATAAAATTGTCTGGATCACGCTGTTGTGGTACAGGATAAAGGGGAGCCCCACCCATGTGAAACGTTATCTTGGCACTCTGAAAGAAGTGGAAAACCATAAGATGGCTTTTAATCAAAGGCAGATTGAAACGAATAACTATACGAAAAGAGGAATTCCAGGAACCAGATGCTCAGAACGCACAGAAAAAAAGACGTCGTAGATGAATAGTGGCGAGTAGTATCGGATTTAATTACTGGCAGGGTTTCCTGACGCTTTTCATGTGCCACACGTTGTGGATGCATTGCCACGGCCGCTAATTGTACTAGGTGGAGGCACGAGACAGGGCGTCTGTTCCGCGGTGTCACAATCAAACTGTGATCACACAGCGATGGGGGATAGTGGGTCCATTCGAGATAACAATACCCAATCTCGGTGTGTAAAGTTTGGACAAGTAGGCGCAAAATATTTTACCTGATTTTGTACGCCTAGCCAGGCCGCACTGGAAATCTGAACAGTCGCGCCCAACAGCCTACAGTATCCATTGTACGTCAAATTACTACGAGTGAGCTTGCACAGCACCATCTCGGTTACTGCTCACAATAGCTGTTCGAGTAACTGGACTAAAAATGCTCAAGTTGGCTGGGATGTGGAAAAAAAAGGATTCCATGATCCGCGAAACAACACGGCAAGATAAGTATTAACGGAATACAATAAAGACGATTAAACAGGTAAACCGCGACTGTCAAATAATAACGCAGGATAATGATTATACACCACTACAGGCATATTAGTATGCTATCAAAATAACGTTACCTATTGTTAGCAGGATTCTGGTTGCTTATGACAGTTTGTCTGGATACCTTCGATTGTTCCTCCAATGCATGATTCGTAGAGCTGATAGTAGTTTTCGACTTCACAGATTGCATATGCAACACGCCATGAGCAGGTTGTTTAGAGGCCATCTGAGCCCAACTACACGGCTGTGGTGGAGCTGTGGGGACTTGTATATGCTCTTCAGATGACGTAGATGGCACAGGTTGCGGACTTGTAGGCGCATGCGATTCGTGAACGGAAGAGTGGTCCACAGCGACTGCTTCTGGCTCATTTAAATGAATTTCTTCAGTGTGGCTAGTGTTCTGTGGTTCATGGCTGGCGCTCGTAAATGAAACCTCTGTAGGTAAAGCGTTCTCCCAGGATGCAGTACCCTGAAAAATAAGTGAACCCCGACCTAATGGAAACCAACCTCCTGGGTGTCGCTGTTAGACGGAAAGCCTGTCATTCCATCAGAATGGAAATTTACGGAGGCTTCCTGAGCGGCAGTGTCTGGAATAACTTACGAAGATGGACGACAGTGAATATCGACATACCAGTCGCGGCTTGTCCGTCTTTCTTAACATCACCATACACATGATCTTGGTAGCGAAATATGTCATTCAGCACGTAAAAATCACAGGGCGCTTGTTCAAACAGAACGAAACTTTGCATGAACCTTCGGAATTCTCCACCATTTATGCTTATTTCGCCAGAGACCTACACTGGTGATGGTAGAACAAAAACACTCACTTGTATGAGGACACTGTTACCGTTTGCTCGTAGTGCATCCAATCTGACGATTCCAACGCGTGAATCACGCACATTCATGGACATTATTTTGTCATGGATAAGTTTTTGGCCAAAAACGGTGGAATCTTCGTGTATCATTGCAGAATCATCTTTGTAAAAACGGTGAAGAACGCTGGGACACTTTTTCATCACAGTATAATACTGGACTACAAATTCTCCGGCTAAGTTTTGAATGTCAGCCGGATCCATTCGACTAACAGTGTAGGCACTGCCAACGGCCGAATTATTTTCCCCAGCACCCATCGGAACACCAGCCTTCAAACGTAACGCAAAATTTGTGTAGGCCGCTCTCTCGAAAGTGGTCAGATTTCAGATGTAAGATCCATAATACAAAAATAAAAACAGTTTTTGTGGAGAAAACTCAATAATCATATTTTTTGTTTGTATGGTTTCTCTCTGGTCGCTGCCATTCCGACCATTTTTTTTCGAAAGAAGATGGCTGCTGTGGTACGTATTCGTGGTTTGCCCTACTCCGCTCGGGCGGATGATATAATAGAGTTCTTTAAAGGTATTGTTCGGCTTAATTTCATAGATTTTTGCAGATGTAAAAGTAAAGGGAGGCAAACGCGGGATATTTTTCCCGCAAGGTCCCAACGGCCGTTCCAACGGAGAAGCATTCATCGAATTAGAGTCGCCCCAAGAGATCGAGAAAGCCACTTCTCATCATAACGAGCATATGGGGCGTCGCTACATTGAAGGTATCAGCGGTTAAATTTGACTAACTTTTCGTAGTGTTTGAGTCCAGCAAACAGGAGATGAACAACGCTATGGGGAAGAATACTCAGTATTCCCAGAATCGCCGTGAGTATGTTGTGCGCCTCCGAGGCCTGCCCTACGATACCGAAAAGAAAGAAATTTATGCATTTTTTAATGGTGAGTCGATCGTTGATTCAGACGGTAGTGCAGAAGTGGTTAGGATATTTTAGTGATCGACTCTATCCGTTGGTTATTTCTTTGGCGATGAGTTTGCGCACTATCCGAGGTAAGGTCAAGCAATGGCCCTAGTGGTGTTTTATGTCAGCAGTTGTAAAATTTCCCTGCTATGTTACTCATTCTTGTCGTTTTTAAACATATCTGAGGTTCGATTGACTTACACTAACGCTGCATGCTGGTACCGTACTTGGTGCATAGTCACCTTGGATTTGTTCTCGTTTTGATATGGCTGGTTTCCGTAGCCACACAGGGCCCGGAAGAGTATAGGCTTGATGGTTTGCAAGCCTCAATTGGCAAACGTCGGTTTGATCTCGAACTATCTACAGCTTCACTATGAAACACTGGCTGAATAATATTGCCACCGGACGTCAGTAAAACTGTTGCTGATGTTACGTCTGAATGTTGCAATCTGCTAGTACCCGTTACTCGTTCGGTCTTAACGGAATACGAACTGGTGGTTCACGATCTCCCTTCAGTATGAAACGCATACTGAAATATTCGGGTGGGCGCTTCCTGCACGAGGTGTTGGTCGATTGATTTTTGGGGAAATTTTGCTGCACATCACTCGGGAGCTCCCTGTCTTATTCCATCATTATAACTGTCAATTCCGGTATTGTAGTGTCCTGGTGCGTCCCTGCGTTTAGGTAAGCTCCTCTTTGGAGCTGACCAAATATCCTACCCGAATGATCATAGAAACGGAATTGCCGACACTCGTTTTCATTCTTTTAAGCAAAGCATTCGAACTGCTTGTAAAGGTCTCCCGTTGCAACATTCGAGAAGTGTCTCTTCCCAAGTTTATGCCATACCGGTTGTGTCGTTCATTTTTCGGCGCTAATTATACAGCGTCGATCCGGGTGGTGGTGACAGTTTGTCGGCACTCGTTTATGACAGACCTGTAATGACGTACTGTCTGTCTGATCCGTGTTAGTTGAACTACTTTAGCTCCTGTGCACAATTTTTGTCCAAACGTACTGTTTGAAAAATGATTGCCAAAAATCCACTCCTAGCCAACTGGACACACCATTTCCAGCTTAGACCATTATCCTGCCGGTCGGAAAAGGGTGATTGAGGTTGCACTGCTTATTTCTGTGGGCGTTTGCCTATCCGCTTATAATAGGTGCATTATTCTAAATTAATGCGCGCCGGTTGCAGCACGCGGTGTGTAACATTTGTTAAAACCATTCCCCCATATAATTCAAGCATTAGTTTTGATGGCTGTTTACGGCTCCCTTATTCCGACTGAAGGAGTAGTGGTTGATTGACGTCATCCGACGGTATTGTTGTAGTTTGTTCAACATCTGTGTTCAGTTTCATTTCTCTTGACTCCAATCCATTTGTTGTTATGGATTGACCTAAAACTGTCTTCTGGACGACTTTGTATCATTTACAATTTTTCCCTGTGTGATTCGACGTTAGTTCCCAATTGTCACTGATCCGTAGAGTCGTTTGTGGTTAACTCAATAGCCATCTGGCCAACCTTTTCTCGATATTATTGGTCTGATCCAGATTAACTTTCTTAACCAGTGATTAACCAACTGGTCATGCCCGAAGAAAGAGGGTTGCTGGACTGCAATTTTTCGATGTGGTCACTAGGCAGCTTGTTCATTTAGGTAGGTGGTTTGTTGAGAAAAGCTTATCTAGTATTTTCGTGTTTTCATTCTGTCGACAGTGGATTTCGCAATGCTACATAATAGTTCTCGTATTCACAAGATTTGCGCGTGTAAACGTTCTTGATCCCAATTTGGCCTCCACACATAAGTAAACTGCTTATTCATGATCAGTCTGGTTAATGAGCTTCATTTGTCCTGTTCTCTCTTCTTGGGTAAACTCGGTATTGGGATTTGCAGGTCTGGAAATAGCCCCGAACGGTATCGGGCTGCTGGTGGATCACATGGGCCGGTGCACTGGGGAGGCGTATGTGCAATTCACATCTTCGGAGATGCTAGCGCGAGCGAAGGAGAAGCATATGGAGAAGATAGGGCACAGGTGGGGTGTTGGGTTCTAAACACGGGAGGTTTGGGTGTTTGTTTTCCCGTTTTTCTTATTTTTTCGTCAGTCGAGCTTGTGTTTTTGGGAGTGTGTTCTTGGTATGATCAAAATTGGCGGTTGTTGTGTTAAGCCTCGTTGTTTCCCACTGAATCGTCGGTTTTCCCATCCGGAATAACTTGAGCCTATGGAATTCACCTTTTATCCGAACTCGTTCAAGTATAAATTCGCAGTCAGCCAATTTTCTGGACGCGTATTAACTTAAGATGAGTTAACCACTCTGTAGATTTGGACCCTGCATCCAACAGAAAGCACGTCTGGTTTTAGCGTTTATCGCTTGCGTTCTTATCGTTTGTGTGCTAGTACAGTGTGTTCGTTAGCAGATGGGTTCCAGTGGCTCGAAATTTTTGTGAAGCCATGTTGCACACTTCGCACGGTACCTTGATCAGACCAGAGGTGTTAATCAGTTATTCACATGAACAAGTTTTGGCATCAATACTGAGTCTCGTAGGACCTTAACACCTTGCTTGCTTGGACCAAAGTACTAATTTTGACGCTTCTGTTGTGGGGTCTTGTGTTTCTTTTGATCATGTTTCAGTTCGTGTCGCCTGTGCTAAGTACAGGTTTGGTGTGTATATGTCGACTTTAATACTTTTGATTGAAAGTTACTCGTGAGGATACGAAGTCAAATGTGCCGGGTTACTTTGAGTTTCGTGTGACATGGCAGCCCAAGAGACCAGAGCGATGCGCCGTAAAAATAATCACTATGTCGGGAAAGTGTGCTAGGGTGTCATTTGGAACACGTCGACTCTCGTCTATTGCTTGGAGTGGATGGCAACGATCGTCCGTTTTCAACTTGCCTACGGATGAGGGAGTTTAGTGGGTCGTGCACATTCAAATGTCACGTTTGAAGCGTTTTTTACATACCTGAGATGCTACTTCATCATCTTACATTTCGAACCTGATACTGTCGCTTTTGATTCCGTTGGTATTAGTGCTCCACAGAATAGCAAGTTGATTGGTAAACACAAATGTAGAAGTAAAACAATGGAGGGTTTTGGCTTAGATTGTGGATATACTGAGCTTTGTGACTCACGCGGCCTACTGCTACGCGTTATTCTGGTCTGCTGAGTAGAGAATACGCCGCTTATGTGGTTGTCACTGAAAGTCGTTCAATGTTCTTACCGGTTAGTGTACTTACTGTTGTACCCACGTATCGGGGAAATCCTCTAAACGTGTTTACCGCTCGTTTACGAGAAGCGCAGTGCCCGTGTTTAAGCACGTCAACTAATCGACGTTTGTGATCAGATTTATCGTGCTTCCTAATCTAAGCCTCATTTGTTCGGTTTGTGAGCTTTTACATGTTGGTCAGTCTCGATGATTTGCCGGCCGCACGCTTTGTGGTTTTCAATAATTCCATTTTACTTGTGATGTTTTTGGGACTTCGTATATCAAATTTGCCATACGTCCTTAGTACGTTATCGGATGTGTAAACCTTCACTTCGAATCACATTTTTCAGGTACATCGAGATATTCGAAAGCAGTATGTTAGAGGCTAATTCCACCATCCAGAGGCAAATGGAGGCCAACCGTAAGTCCCTTGCACTTTTCTGACAGAAAGCTTTCAGAGAATCGCAGTGGTGGTGGTGGCGGTCCGATCATTGGCCGTTCTGGTCGTGAACATTATCCAAGCGGAGGAGGATATTATGGTGGTCCACGGGGACCCTATGGGGGTCCTCCGAATGGTGGTCCAAATGGCCCCAGTTATGGCCGAGGCCCACCTCCAAGTAGTCGACCTGGGCCGTATGCTAGACCCTATCCTTCTGGACATCCCGGTTATGATTCTCCTCCGAGAGCTGGACCTCCAAGTCACATGGGCTTTGGTCCTAAAGGTGGTTATAATTCAATGTCAAACCCGGAACCGGATGAACCTCAAAGTATGACTGGGCATTCTATCCGTTTGCGGGGTTTGCCGTACTCCGCTACTATCGAAGACATTGATCGCTTTTTGGCTCCACTGCAACCCGTGAATATTCGCATGAGGATGACTCCTGTAAGCTCTTTCGTAGTCTTAAATTACATGTTTAAACACTTTCTTTTCGCAGCTTTTTATGGCAGCCCACTGGTTCACTCATCGCTCATCTCACCCATCTAAACCTTTTTTCTTCTTGCACTTACTATCTAGGTTAACTTAGTGATATTACTTCTTCTGCCGTTGATGTACTTCAGCAACAAATTCTGTCCCGTAAAGTAGAGTACTCGATTAGTTTTGAATTTTTACTGTTATAGTCTTGAATTATAACAGTGAGCCGAGATGCCTAGCCACTAGAGCCTGTTATTCGATAGAATCGTACTCGTTGACATGCTTGTATTCTTGGTTATTATGACTTACAATTCATGCTAAATAAAGTTTGCTGGACATGTTCGTTCATTGAACTTGTCTCCATTCTTGGTTATCCCTGTCTGCTTTATTCTTTATCCATCCAGGCGGGCCGACCTACGGGCGAAGCCATGGTTGATTTTGCCAGCCATGATGAAGCCAAAGAAGCAATGAAAAAAGATCGTGAGAAAATTGGTTCGCGTTACATCGAATTATTTTTGCTGTCCACTCCTATGGGGAATAGTCCGTCCAGGATGGTAGGTTGCACAATACACCCTTATTATTTCCAGAACGGTCCGCCTTATGGTTCGCGTTCCTACGGTCCTCCAAGTCCTCCACCTTACGGAAGTAGTCGATCTATGCGCGGTGGTTCTCACTTTGGTGATGCCTATCCTTATGGTGGAGGTGGTAGTGATTATGGTCCGGACGATGTACCCTACGGTCCTGGTCCGATGGGAAGGCCTGACTACGGTACAAGGGGACCTGATGGATATTATGGCGGCTCGAATGGAATGGGACCTGCAGGTAAATCTGTTTTCCTTTCTCAATCATATTCCTTTTCAGGTGATGCATACAGTGGTTATCGCTCACCTCCATATCGTCAAGGAAATTACCACTGGTCTTGAGCGAAATGATGTGTATTTTGTGCATTTCCTATCCGCTCGTAAATATATGTTACACATTTTACTCTATCACCGACTTCTGTCAGATACGTCATATCCGGCTTAGTTGCTAAATTCGTATAAGGTGTGTCCCTGTCTTGTTTTTCGTCGTCTTTGTGCTCGCTGCACTGCTGCGTATAGTATTTTCTGTCATATTGCGGGATGAGTATGTTCGAACTAGTAACCCCATAGGTGACCGTCAGTGTCATTATCACAGCTGTATTGCGCGCACTTAAGTTTACTTTGGTGTATCGTGTTGCTTTGGACTTTACTCTTTTGACCCTGCTTCGATACTGTATTCGGCCTCTTCAGGTTGCATCAGCCCTTGGCCACAAAACTGACTCGCCGCTTGGACTTGGTAATGTATTCAGCTGCAGTGCGTTAGTGTTCGTCGTTACGCTGTTCGAACTTGTGCAGTCTGGGTCGACTTTGTACGGCACTCCATAAGGATATCGTGTATCGACCGTAGGCTTCGTCCGATAATAATGTCTTCATGCTCGGGTTCATCGCGGTAAGTACGTAGGAAAAGGATCTTATGTTGAACTCACGTACCAGCGTCCTTCTCAGTTGGAATTGTTGGCGATCAGTTGAGCTAGGTAGCACCTTTGGATAGTGGACACGATAATTAGATCGCTCAGAAAGATGAGAATAAACAGCATCCGCTGTTAGTCGTGCTCTGGTGAGAAACATTTTGTCAGCAAATGCTTCCTCCGTCTGAGCCACTTCTTTTCTAATCGCGATTTCTTTCAAGTTCATAAACGATGTTAACTAACAAGATCAATGAATTGTTCCATAAAAAACTTGAAATCCTCTATGTGAGGTATTACACACAGCTGAAATTGTAGTGTGTCGTTCGAAGCCTCCAATTAAACATGCAGAAAAGGAGTAGTTTAAATTTATGCAGCGGTCAGCAGACTGTTCCGCTACGCTGGCACAGTGGTTTGTGGGAAGCTTGCTTTCAAGAGGCAGGTAGAATGATGAGCCATTCGTTGGTGCGCTGTCGTTTTCTTACTTTTGTTGGGCAACGATTAGCTGCTGAGAAACCGACTATGCCGTCGACAATGCATAATTACCGAGCTAGCTCAGAAAGTAAGCTTAACAATTCTTTCGGCGAGGATTGTAATAACCGATGAACCGGAATTTCAAAGGCTACGCATGAAGCAGGTACTGTATCATGTGTAGCGGTGGTTCCTGGGTCAGATACATTGGTTCTCAGAGGAATCTCTGAAGTTGTTAGATATCGGACGGAATATTCTTGACAGTTCGTAAGACAAGGTTAAGCGGAATATCCGTAGGAAGCTGCAGGGTAGCCTAAACGGGGATCGTGAGACCTGGCTAACAGACAATGTTAAGAAGACGGAAACCACTTTTGTTTCAGGGAATACCAGCAGACTGTTGTAGCTTAGCCGTTCTACTGGTCCGTAGTGACCGTCTGTGATGAGTGCGGGGCAGAACATTTCGAAGGTCAATTTAGTTGGCCTCTTGCTTTTACTGTTACCGTCGAGAACTTGCTATGCAGCATCCCGATCGGTCGATTTAGGACCACCCAGTAAAACGGGGTTTCGCAACTGCATGTCGGCTTTCAAACGTAATAGGGCTGCTGATCCAGGTGATCTTGTGTGGGAACTTTTCAAAGAAGGTGGAGAGGCGTTAGTAGAAGCTCAATCGTTTCAACTTGTGTGCACCACGGAGACCATTTCGGGTAACTCGATAATAGTTCCCATACTCAGGAGACGTATTAGGGGTTCTTGCGAAGGCCATGGGGCGAATTAGTTTGACCTGTCGTTTTTAAGGTTCTAGCATTTGTTATACTTCGTCGACTCACTGCAGTTCGGGAGGTAAACATTAGGAAAGAACAAGCAAGATTTCACCCTGGGGATGTAGAGGTAAATTTTTTGTTCGTCAAATTCTGGGGCGCCGTCACGTTCACTGCCGGCCAACAGTTACCGTATTTCCTGACTTTATAGGTGCGTTCTGTTCAGTTTGATCGATCCACATTTTTAGAGTCGCTTAAACGCAGAGGTGTACTGACCAAATATATAAACATTCTGTCTGCGATTTATTCCCATACTTCTGCTCAGCTTAGGGTTTACGGTGAATTGTCTGACAATTTCAGCACCAGAAGCGGCTTACTTCAAGGCTGGCTACGTTGTGCAGTCCTTCGAGGAAGGAGTTAAAGCTGGACTAATTCAAAGTGTCCGGGATCAAACTAGGTGACCAGCGATTCAAGAACCTTTTTATTCTTATTAAGTCTCTGTCAATGAGGTTGTCATATTCAGGAATCCGAAACTCAGTTTTACCTGGTCACATTCATCACTGGACGATTGAATTTGGATATTTAAATGAAAACACCTCGAACTGTGGCCTAATGGCGAATTTCATAACGATGAAGATATCCCATCAAGGTCGAATAGTTTAGCTCTATCACCATTCTTAGCTTAGATTATAATTGGCAGGTCACTTTCAAAGAAATATCTGGTGCCGTTAACCAATAAAAGTGTCTTCGGCTCAGTAAAAAATCGGGACACCTAGAAAATTGAACCAAACGTTTTAATGTATTGAAACGTTCAGCATGAAACGGTGTTCGTTAAATATGTTGTAGGGCGCAATCACTTCATGGTTGTGAGGGATGGTCGTTTTTATTATCTATAAGGTCTTTCTCAAGAGGAAAAAGTGAATTATAATCCTCCGCTGCAAAGTCTCAACGTGCACTAGGAGTAAGATTAGCACTTTGCAACTTCAAATCCCTGACAGACTTACCAGTGGAGACGGCCGATAATCTGGGTCAAAAGGACGACTTTTGGGCACAAGCATTCTGACTTAGTGGCCTCAAGTGTTAGGATAGGATTAAAGAACCTGTAAACCCAAGTCTTCCAACCTAGACTTGATATTCCCTGCCACAGTGCCCACCGGACAGAACCGCTAGCAGTGCTTTAATCGTTCCTTGTCAATTGGCCGTTTACCGAAAGCCTGAAAACAGTTCACAATCACACATCAAAAACACTTATTTCCCGAAACGGCAGATTGCACGATTTATTGTCCCGAAGAATTTCACTGCCGCTCATCAGGTACGTGTTGCAGTGTTGGTATTTATGTAGCAAAGTCAGACAGGGTTAATGAAAAGAGATGCGAGACCACACACGTACATTAACTTGTAGAGACACTGTTGGTTTGCCACGTATTCAAACTATCTTGCTATTATTTTAACCGTTGGTATTATTTGATTGCATGTCTGCATTTTCTCGTTTGTTCGACCGCCCAAGGTCACAACACTTGCAATTTCCGGTCGTTAGCTACTGGTTTGTCGCGCTTTGCTTCTGTTGTGCTTTGTTTACAGCTTGCTTTCCCGGTCTACTTGTAATATACGTCGTTGTCCGCTTATCGGTTTTCTGGTTCAACTATTGTGGAGAACAGGCACGATTCTAGATAGAAACGTTCTAGTCCCATACAAACTGTTCATTTACCACGGTAGTTTGAGACTGACAACTGGGTTTTTTGTTGGCAGTGATTGCCACCTGAGAACAGTAATAACCTAAGCGAACAGAAGCATTAGTCGATTGTTCGCTGTTTTTGTGAATTCGAAACATGAGTAATGATGACCAGAGGTCAGTCGACGTGTGGTCAAAGGTGCCGGCTGTTTGTGAAGCCCCAGCTGCTGGGGCTTATTCCGTCCCACTTTCAGTCCAAGCCGGAACATGCTCGATTGCACAACTGTCATTCCGTCTTGCCAACGTAGATTACCTGACAGTGATTGAAACTGGTGAATACAGTAAGATTCGGCATGCGAAAGTAGTAGCACTGCCATCGGAAGGATTGATATTCGGCTGGTTGAATATAGCAGCCTGACGGAGGTCATAGAATGTTAGATACGCTGCGGCTCGAAATCGCAAACTGCGTTATTCCATCACATCATAACCTTTGTGGGCTAGCTGTAAGATGACGCTCTGTTTGGGCACAGTGATCTGTCTTGTTGCAGCATGGTCAGGCTTTCTGTAATGCTTAATGAATGCACAGAGATAATCATTCGATTGCTAGGGCTGTATTTCATTGCGCAAGGTACCTGAAGTGTACACTTCCCTGGAACGATGAACTAAAGTACCAATCAAAGCATGTTTGTATTGAACTGACATAGAGCTGTTGACCTTCAAATACTAACCAGTCCATGTGGTCTTTTCGTAAACACTGTCGCTTGATTGTCAAGTTACACGAATGTCCAGAAAGACATGAGATTGGTTAGTCTAATGTTGCATTTGACACACCGCTGAGTGCAACCTTCCCACATCTACTCTGCCGGTAATAATTACGAAAATATTGTCTGTATACCTACGGTATAGAACCATCTCTTCGATGGTAGCATGTACTTTCTCAAGATGAGCCATTGTTACGGCCCCCACCTGATAGAGCAAACAAGAACAACGCAAAGACCGAGACCAGTATCTCTATCGCGAACCAACGCAACGATGTTACAAAACTGCACGAAAATCAGAGCGCAAATATCGGAATCCAACTCTCGCAACTTAGACCCCCCCCCAAGAAGTAAGAAAAAAGACGGCCTTC
>JTDE01021707.1:34423-50832 GCA_014338405.1 Paragonimus skrjabini miyazakii | reverse complement strand
CTATTCATAATCTGTAACGACGCTTAAGACGCTGGGTTGAACAGTTCCAACAACAAATCAACTGGCTAATCGTGCCACTGACTACGTCTACCGGCTCTGCCTGTGTTTACTGAGCTGTCAATGTGTGTCCGCTATCGGAAACATAAGTCTCACTTGAGATCAAGTTCTTGAAATGTCACAAGGTACCCGGTTCAGAGGGACTCCCTCCTGCCTTCTCCTGTAGATGGAGGTTTAGCCTTAGTCAAAGAGCTGACGGCCATTCTCTGGAAACTCTGAATCAGTGAAGTTGTTCCAAATGACTGAGGTTTGGCTAACATCATCTTCATTTTCAAAAAGGGTTCACACGCTTCGTGTGCAAATCACAGAGGGATTAGCCTGATTCCGATTGCGTCAAAGCTGCTCATAGCCATTGTACTCCATAGATTAAACAAAACACGCGAACAGCATATCTGTGAGGGGCGAACTGGGTTTCGTGCTGACCGTGGCTGCATTGATCACATCTTCATATTTCATGCTTGAAATGTGCCATTCACATAGAAAGCTAACAGAAGGGCCTTTGATTCGATTGATAGAGCTGTACTCTGGCACTGCCCATCGAGAAGGGTGCGAACATTAGGAAAGCAATTTGCCGTCAAATCTCGGACTGGGTTAGGGTTCATGGCATCGTATCACCGACTTTCAACATCTCAAGTGGAGTGCGACAAGGCCGTCCAGCCTCTCCATTCCTATTCGGCTTTCCAGTAAACGAGATCCTAGAGTGTGCCTTGGCAGACGGGATATGACTTGCCCACATTCTACGAATGCCAGCTCTTTACCTGTCACAACGTGCCTTCTTTGCGAATGGTGGATTAGGTTGGAAGCGGCAGACTGGTGAGCCGCATATGACTTGGGTTTGCAGTATGAACGCACTCATATTAAAGCCTGCTCTAGTAAGGCGCTCCTGGTTTTCTGACTGAGATCCGAAGGATGCTGTCGGATATGGTGAAGAACAGGAGTCAATGGCGCTCGTGATATGAATCTCTGTATGCATCAGTGTAATTTTTTCTTCTGCAACTTTTTCCCGTTTATCTTAAACAGTTCCGTTTTTCTTATAGTGTGGCGCGTTGGTCACTCCATATATATACCATGCGCTGCACTGTTAGTAATGACTCGCCAGATTGAGACTAAGGTGGACCCAATTATTAGAGTGATTTTTCCTGGAAACACGGTGGCCCTTCGGAAAATTTGACTGGCAAGTAAGAAGGTATTGCGTTAAGCAAAAATGTGATCGATTATGCTCTACGGAATAAACAGAAGAGCATAGATTAATCGACAAAAGAACTAAGCGGTCATTTTTCGGGTTAAAATAACCAGGATGCAGGATCTCTAAACGATGCATGACGGTTGAAACAAAGAGAAACATAGGCAATAATATGCATTCGATCCCGAGTAGGTATTCGAAACTCTACACAGTCGCACAAACGGATACATTCTGATACACTGTGAGCGCTGTGTCTAAAGCAGCGGATGGTATACAACACTGATAAGCACAGGGAATAAGCAAATATCATATTCTGACGATAACACACGTACGTATACACATATAAATAAATGCACAGAATCATTAATAATTAACGTCGTGGTTCAAAACGCTTACTTGCAGGAGAGTAGAAATGAAGGCATTTCGGGTTCACTAAATGTCTGCAGGTGATTCAACACCATATTGGTTGTGACATCGCCTTTAGACTTATCGATGAAATCTAGGGGGTGAAACGAAAAGGTCAATGGTGACCGCGGTAAGACAGAGTTGATACATTTGGAACAATGAATATATTGGCAGAACACACGGCGATCGCAGACAGCAACTGGAACAAAGGGTCTAGATGGCAGAACATTCATACAGCCCGACAAAAACACCGTGTGCGCGTGGATGTGGCAGGATCAGACACACAGAGACAGCAAATCAATTAGATCAAAAAGTACGAGTACAAAAATTTTAATAAGAAAATTATATTGATGACACGAGCATATCCACACTACAAGACGATGATGAGTCGGTTTATGTGTGCGTCGATACTTGATCAACTGAGCGGAGTGAGCTAGACTTACTTGGTCACAACTTTAATGGCTCGAGGTGAAAGGAATGACCGTGATAAACTTTGCATTCAATATGACTCAAATGACCATATGTTTTGAAACAACTTTTCACCGGCTGATTAGCGCTCAATTGTGGGAGAATTCGAAATGGACTGTTTACCATGTCCACAAAAGCATAACAGACTCCTCAAGCTTAGCCGCACCACTGAACCAGGTCGTCCCATTCAGAGAGGCAAACAGAACACTCATCCATGATAAGTCCAACAGGCAAAACCGCTGGGCCAATTTGGCTCGCATTCTGCTTGTAATGTGTCACCAGGTGGTGACACATTACCCTGGTCGGCAGATTTAGAACCACCTACCAAAATTGAGGTGGGCTATTGCATTTCGGCTCTCAAGCGCAATAGGCTTGCTGGCCTAAATGACATTGTGCTGGCACTTTCAAAGGTGTACATTGAAGTGTACCACCTATTATGCGCCCAATCAGTCGGTGTGAGGTCAAACCCGAGGAGAACGTGAGCGTCGCCGTGTACTGAAAACGAGTCAAAAACTAGACTAGAGGGGTTCTGAAGATATAAGCCAAACAATTATCATACAAGGTAAACACTGCACTTCAACAACTTCGAACTTATCCGGGCGCCCATGCAGTTTCTATCGCAAGAGAGTTCCTGGCCGATAAGAATTGACCAACATCAAAGGAACGGAGTCGAACTCAGCGCATCCTATTAAACTGCCGCTGTATCCGAGAATTCATACTAGGGGCCGGTGGCTTGGAGACATGCAGCAGAATTATTCGGTGTTCGTAGTCTACCTCCACATCAGAGTTTCAGCTGGAGATTTTCCTTCCGGAACCTGTCGACTCCAAGTAAACTGATAACGAAGGAAGTACGTTTACACGGCGTCAGACATGTCCCTCTCCTTTGGTTTCTTGAAGAGCTCTTTTGAACGTGTTCACAAACCGTTCGGCCCATGTGATTAATGATAGTCAGCAAGTGCGCTGAAAGTACACTGATTTTCGTTGACTGGCATGATCGTTTCCGGTACCCCGAAATAGCTGAATATTTGACCCGTTGAGGTTATAGGCGTTTTTCTTATCAGGTAAACTTTTGGCTTTTTGCTGTATGCGCTGACAAGCACTGAGAAATTTTGGTCATTTGGTGGTTCCGCGAAGTCGATGTGCACGCGAATCCAAAACTTCTAAGACATTGGCCACAGTTGCAATTCGGTTGTCAATGGGAACCTGGCAGCCAGTGCACAAACAGAACAACCCGTGTATAGGTTCTCGGCGTTGAAATACGAGTAGGGTCAATACTGTGTGCTAGTGCTTTCATTTGAACGATACCGGGATGGACGCGCTAAAGTTGGTGCACAACGCGTGTTCTAAAACCATATGGGACAATCGTGTAGTCTACGAACGAGATACAGAAAATGACGATAGAAAGTGTTGAGGGAAGGTATTTCTTTTAAAAATTCGCCTTATTTGTCGAGAAAATAAGATTGTTCGTTTTTGGCGGTTTGAATATTCGTTATTTTGTCATGTGTTTAGGGGGTCGTAAAACTTGATGACGGCACTAAACGGTGCTGACGTTAATTTGCTGTCGCGGAGACGGATGAAGTTAATGCAGATGTCGGCTCAACGATTATTCACTTCCAGTCTAGGCCAGCCCACACAACCTGGTGATGCGCAATCCGTGGACAGTTTGGCCACCGGTATCTCCGAGTTCATTAACGTCCCACATGGGAACGTGACATTCGGCTCCTGGTTTCATCGGTACGAAGATTTGTTTCCTATCAAATTCGACAGTCAGGACGACGCATGGGAGGTTCGACTCTTCATCCGCACACCTAGCCTTGCGGAGCATGATCGGGATGCATATTCCATCCTGACTTTAGCTTCCACGAGACGGTCAATGTTCTGTCAAAAATCATCGATTACCAATTACCTTCAGCTTGCAGTATTACTGTCTCAAGCTTGCCAAACGAGATTCCAACGACCTCATCATCTATGCCGGCATCATAAACCGTGAATGTGAATTGTTCAAGCTAACTTCCTTCATGGAGGTTAAGCAAAAATGCTTCACCTTTGTTTGCGACCTCAAGTCATTCAATGATACCGACCTTCGTACATGGTTGCTGCAAAGGACTCAAGACGAAGTAGGAACACTTGGGGAACTCACTACGGAAGGTCATCGGCTGTTCAATTTGAAACACGATTCCCCCCGTCCAGAATCCTGTTCAGCCTACACCCTCCAACACGGTCGCATGTACAAAGCAGCGGAAAACAACAACCTCCCACGAACCGCTCAGTGCAACCCACTACCACGGTACCGGCATCTCCACGTTGGCAATGCGGCGTCTAGCACTACACGCGTTGTCAGCCGTGCAAAAAATTGGCCCATGAGGACGGTTATTGCCAGTCACGTACAATTACCAGCCAATGTGCGCCTAACAAGCGGTTATTCCAACTGCAGTCCAAACTGAGTCCCAGATCCAGTAACTTCCTCTCATTCTTTAGGGTGGGTGTACCTTGCACAGGAAATTCGTGTTCGTATCGATCAACGGACAGGTCGTCTTCGGCTTGATACTGCCTCCGGTAGCACGTTCGACCGGCTCTGAAAATCAACCGGGCACTCGCGGATCGAGTTGCACCACATGCCGCCGATTACGTTGGCGACAAGATGTTGTTTGACAAGATTAAAACAGGTTAGATAATATCAGATGTTGTTTCGGGCTGTGTCAAGTATTTTGAAATGCGGTCTGCAGCTTCAAAGTGCGAAGTACTTCCGCAAGACTGCTGTGATAACATAAATCTAATGTTGCACGATGAAGTTATAGAGGTTGTTGACTGCCTTCTGTGCGTACAAGGTTGCATCGACAGCAGCTTAAGCATACGGAATGAAACGAAAGCTGATACCTTCCAGACAACTGTGGCGACTCAGACGTATTACTCCAAAGTTCAAAGGTCGTCTACATAGGGCGACTATGAGAACTGTGTCAATTAGCCGTTCAGGGTAGAGGCGTGAACCGCCTACAGATACATGGCCGTCGTCGTTTACACTCGACCGCTCGCATCGGGTGGTACCAGCGGTTAGGAGGCAGCCATTTTGTGAATTGCCAAGAGCGTTTGCTTGCTCAATGTGAAAGTTTGCATAGAAGTAGACGGTTAAGACACGTATTAAAGATGCCAGTCAGTCGTCAGACACACCAAACGGCATGCTGATCCAGGGGCGGACCGAAGCAGGGTGCAAAGTCACTGTATACCACATTAGCCTCTCGAGTTTGGACCACCACGACCCACAGAGTAATTGGATGCAGACTTCAAGTGAAATGACGGCTAACCGGGCTCAATGACGTGAATACTGTCATTGTTTGGCAAAATTGTCTGTAAAGCAAGTAACTTGAATGACGCGACGCGATGAAAGCTGTACGGAAACTGTTTTGCTGACGACGCCTTACTATCTGCTGTTTGTTTGTAAGGCGTAGGCATTTTGCTGTTGAATGTCTGAGTAGAAGCATAACCACTTTACGTGGTCAAGTTGCCTCCTTTCCTTTTCGTTCTCAGATGGGGCTTACTTTCTTCTCCGTGAGTGTGCGGCAGCTAAGAGTCGGCGCGAACCACTGATGTGACGTTGTCGTTGATGCTGATGGGATGTTTGTGCACTCATTTGTCTGATAAACGTGGATTATTTTCACGCTTCCCGTAGGCAGCAATTTAAAAAGTAAATATTAAGAGATACCGTCAATGATTCTGCCAATTCACCAATATTCTTTTTCAGCATTGTTTTCAACACTTGAAAGCAGCTCTCGCTTTCAGGCACCTACCATCAAATCTGAGGCTGTGGTTTCGCTTCTGTTAGAGCACGGCAGTACTGCGTAAGGGTATCAGGCCCCAGATTCGAACTCCGACCTATGCTTTGAAAGGGACTGACCAGGGACTCTAGCTGAATGCAGAGGCTATGACCAAACGTGAGTGGAATTCAAATTACACAAACCAAATTCCCGGCCACTTGTCACAGTGCATTGAATCGGATCCAAAATGCGTGACGGTTGTGGCAGTAACTTTCGTTTCACTTGAGATATTCAAATACCCTCTCTCTATGTACACTTTCGCTGGTGCATCTGAGGATGTATTCATGTACTGTCCACACAAAGTTTAGACAATCTCTGCATCCGTGTTAGCAAAGCAAACATAAATCCAAAGATTCCATGCGTTAGCACTATTTTTGGAACGTGTGTAGCCAAACGGTGGCGTTTGCCTGATCTTTATCAGAACGGATGTGAAGGGGATAGAATGCTGTAGTAGATACATGCACAAATAAGCCACGTAAAACATGATCACGGACGCCAGGAATGTAGCAGAAGGAATGAATCAAAGAGGTTGATGTTCCAAGAAATGCCACTGTGGTTGACTCTCTCAGTTGGCAACCGACACACCGATGAGGGTTTACATGAAAATATTGTGTTTCAATTTTCGAAGAAAAAATATGACGAATGATGACCAAAGTCCATGATAGCATAGCAACTACACACCAGACCTTTGAACAGTGATACGGTCAAAACAGATTGTAAGCCAAAACCGGCGACCTTGAATGTAAAACAGTGCATCATTGTGTGGGTGACAACATGTTAGTGTTAAATAAGGATTGTACCATGGCAATTTTACTGGCTGATGACAGTATTTTAGTTTTTCAAATAGTCTCAAGCTAGTGTTCTGGTTTCCCAAATTTAGAGGAATGCTATCTGCTGAATAAAACGTCAGATGATGAGTCAAGCTACCAACGATTCACAGACATGGTGGTATCGAAAGGTGAATAAACGAACACAATCAGAATCCGTGCTTCGTAGGTCAAAAGTGCCTTAAATAGGCTTTGAAGTATACACCTGCTAACTTGACTGAACTCGGAAAAAAAAACAGGACTATGCGCAGCTCGCCTCAACAAAGACTCGAAGGTCTGATTCTTGAGCAATAGTAAAGCGAAACTGAGGATGAAACACGAATGACCGATACAACAGACCTACCCAGAAACAAACAGAATGGTGGGAAAACGCCATGAAATCTTAAATATGGGTAAAAGGATTACTTTCGAATATTAGCGCACACCGTAAGGACCTGATTCAATTCCCTTGACAGCTATCTCATACATTATTTATCAGACAAACGTTTGCGTCGAAAAATGACTGAACACCTCCATAAATGGTAGAGCAAGTCAATGACGCGAACAAGCAGCCATACAGACAGCCGAACAAGAAACCTAACGCCATCAATCGTGAAATACATCACGGCCAAAGATAACAATATCGACCGTCAACTTATCCACTACGCTTTCAGTGAGGCAAACCCCAAATACTCGCCAACCAGTGAAGAGAGCTAATGAAGAAACAATGGAAACCAGCAGTATGTGAACAAATGTGATAATTTATGTTCTCAGGTTAACCTGGTTGCAATCCTGCATCCAATGCAATGCGTTTGACTGCTGTTGTAAACATTTTGTAGTAAACGACTCGGAAAATAAAACCGATATGTCAACTGTTTTAAAACAACGTTTGTCTACTCAAAATAAGTCACATGATCCGGCAAAGTAAACACAGGGTTCTCACCTTTGGCGCGTTGTAACAACAGTTTTTCCAGTTTTTCATCCTCAGCTTTACATTTCGGATCAGCTCGCGGAGCCGGATCGAACGCCACAAGCACAATACTCATATTGTCTGAACTACCCTGGAAGTCGATCAAAAGAAAAAAGAAGTTGCGCTGAATGTCATTAGGTGAACTGTACAGTAGGAAAAGAAACTTGGACATCGGTTTTCATGGGTTGCAAAAAATGAAGAAACAGCCAGTTGAGAACCACTGCGCGTTGATGTAGCGCAACTGGTCACAGGCATCGACTTCAAATGTACACACAGAAAAAAGAGGTCGCGTAGACAAAACGAATCACGAGACCAGTAATGTGTCAGAAGATCGATAAGTCACTCACTCATGTGAACTCCCCGACAAACGACTCCAAGAGCCTGACTGTCATGTGGAAACTAAACGACAGCAACAGAGCAAATGCGGATGGTTGAGGATAGCGCCGACTAAGCGTTGCTTGGGTTAGTTATGCTACATGCAGCGAAGTCCAACAAGTTGCGGTGATCAAATAGATGGGGTGGACATTTTGAGAAACAGCTCGGCTGGCCCGAACTAGATCATACAAGTTGACTGAGATGCTCCCATTGAATTTAGCAGTAGCGCAACATCTTTTGCAAAAGTTCCATTTCTACATAATAAAGTTTATACTATTTGCAATATGCTCATCTCTGCAACAGACAGCTCAAACTGCCACAGGTTAGGAGATCTGAAGTTTGGTAGAAGTCAAGCAGTGATGGAGGTCATAATGGTTGTGAAACAATACCTAATGTACAGGCCATTGAATATTCTCTTCGTAAATCGATAACAACAGGATCAATAACAAGCTGAAGAAGGTGTGAGTACTCTTTCAAATTCTCAAAGGGGATGATTCCGACCGCTGCATATTTGTTCAAACAATGATCAGTAAAGTCTAAATTTAAGCCATCGGATCGACAGAGCGTACCCTTGCCATTCTTCCAATAGTTTCATCTGTTTTCTTAGACAGATGCCGAAAACGGACCGTGCCAATGTTCCTGAAGCAGCGCGCACTGAAGTGTCTAGAGAATAGCATACCGCGCTTACCGATTACCCTGTTTGGGATATTTGAGAAATGGTGTTGACGCAACTCAGAACCGTGTGCTAGTCGATCTATCAGAGCATGGCGGAAAGAAGCAAAACAGCTGTAAACAGGATGGCCAAAAACAGAAACATTATATTATTCCAAACACTGAGATGGAATGAGAGGAGAGTAAATGAGAATAAGCCTCCAGTCTGTTTGTTGCCATGGGATATGCCAGGTTAAATCTGAACTGGATACTTTGAGAATTTCCAAGCCTAAACAACAACCACTGTGGCAGCCTGGACTCAAACTATCGCATGTAAATGACGGTCATCGCGATTGCTACTCAGTCACTGTTGAGTATTCTGCAGATGAGATCCCATAACAAGTGTCAGTAGAGATTCGAATCTCAGATCATTTGATCGTAACATTATCCATGCCTTGTGATATAGCGTCTTACACATTCTGGGACAAGCAATATGCCAATCTGTCAGTGGGTGCCTCAGCTCATTAGGTAGGATAACCTAATGCGAATACACAAGTATATCGGGAATGAAGTATGTGGGAATAGGAGCATAATCGGGGATATTTTATGGCAGAGTTTGTGACATCTTCAAACGACCGCTCTTTTAGAGGCTATGTGTGTCGTGTTAAATGAAACTTCAGTATGCCTGAAATGCACTGTCTGCTTACTCAAAAGTGACCGAGAGCATGTACTTGACAAACATCCTGAGCTTTCGAGATATTCATTCGATTTCACTTTACCTACTCCACCTGCAGGTTCTGAACTTTGTCGCCGGTTTTTGCATGTCAATGTGAACACAACCTCCAAATAAAAACAGTGTATACATTAGAAGGCACGTTGAAAACAGCGTTCTTGTTTGCTAAAATGTCAGAACTTTTATCTTAGAATCTCTCATTGCCACATGGTTGTATTCAAACAGCAAATTGGAATTTTCTATAATTATCAGCCGGTTCTGGATAATGTACTAAACTGATTATGGCAATAATTATTTGACCAAATAACTAATCATATGAATAGAACAATCCTCTTGTCGAAGTAAAAGATGCCCATAAGAATAAACATGAACGTAGCAATAGATTAGTGATCGATACCGATGATTAACCGTAATGAAACTATACAACGAAGAAAGAAAGAACATTCTTGAATTTATGAGGCCCCTATATCTAAATTCAAGAAGTTAACAACAAGATGTCTGCATCCTGAAAATGAGGACAAAACGGTATTTCCAGAACACCTGCTCCAAGGCGGTCATTATTGCCTTTCAGTAAGTAACCATAATTCACAGGAACTTGGCAAACAACGGCACTGTTGGCACTAACGAAAGTGAGTTGTTGGTTACGTCTGAGGCTAAGTGGAATACGCGATACCCAAAACCAGTAGACGAAGGCGATATACCTAGTTCAGTCCAGCGAATCGATGAAAATTGAACCGGGAGCAAGCGATACACGGAGCGATAAATAATGAAGGGGGCATTCTTAACACATTTTTAATACCATGGCGATCTATGCATATTAAGGGGATAAAGCAAGTTGTTTGATTCTTATTGTTAAAACTTCACTCTCCTAACCTCCTGGGAGCTTATTCGCTGACATTAGCCGAACCAGGCGAATGAATGAAAACATCACATTTCAATATGCTTTATAACATCAACCCTTGCTTGCCACCAACAGTGGGTAGTTTGTTTCAGAACTTGTTTACCTCATAAACCATGAAGGAAACAAAACCGTACAGTTTTTACGCGGTTATCCGGATTCGTGATACTCACTGATCGATTCAGTTTGACCAGGCAGTTGCTGTTAACTAGATGCTTCGTGACAATAACAATCGCAGTCTTTCACCATTTCTATTCCACTAGTACCGAGCATTCATCAGGCTGTCCACCTACCTAATGACTAATACATATTATCAGAGACGAAACAGAGGGGGGGCGGTTACGAAACGCACAGGATGCCAACGTAAACCCTTCACTTAGTGGGAATTAGAGGATCACTGAAATGTCCGAAGCGATTTTCTTGGATGACAGAACAAACCAGACTACACATTTACAATAGATATGACGCTAACAGAGGGGCATATTTCGTTATTTTGAAAAATATTCTTTATCGCACAGTGTACCTATCGTTAAAAACTAGTTGAAACTGCATTTTATACACTGTTGCTAGGAAGTTCATATTGTTGTTGATCATAAATAAGCACAGCCTATCTGCGCACTGCACTACCTCTGATAGAACAGCAGGCTGGATCATGGAAACATCCTTAGGTGCCCCATGCTCCTCGTCTGAAGATAGCTGACAATTTGTAAGACATAAGGTACGGACCCGTAGAGTCACGTAACTTGACAAGATGGAGGCTACGCATTACATTCGCTGGTGTAAAAGTGAAGAAATGACATCAACATAGTAGGAACAATGCGGACTGGGCAGACCAACAGCATCCGCTATATGGAGTCCCAGATTTCGATGAAGAAAACTGTGGTCTGGGGGGGATTTAACCAAGTTGAAGCCATAGTCGTACTTGGGGAGTGGTAACTTTCCAGGGGAATGATCCTCTTTAGAGATGGACTGTATCTGACAAAGACTGGGCGGCATTCGTTGTACTGCGGTTTGTTGGGTACATGAGAGGGATAGTTAGGTTCCAGATAGGGAAAGTGAGATAGGCTCCAATATATAGTCGAATACAAATGATGATACTACAGGTTGATTTTGAATGTATGACGCCAATCGATGAGACGGTGCCAATAAGATACGGAACCATCATTAAATTAAACGAAATTCAAAGTGTATCACTTTTTCAGTTTGTACCCTCAAATTCCGGAAATGAAAAAAAGTAGACAACAGGCAGCAAACGGTAACATATTTTTATAAACCAAGACACCATAGTATAGGTAAACGAAACGGAAAACGGGTTTTGTGGCATGTTTACGTGTAATCCTTTTTAAAAACTTTGTTTGCAAATTCCATTCACACCTGACTAACAAATATCATATCCATTGTTGTACCTTTGTTGTTTGTTTGTAAGACGTAGGTATTTTGCTGTTGAATGTCTGAGTGGAAGCATAACCACTTTACGTGGTCAAGTTACCTCCTTTTTTTCTTTCTCAGATGAGCTTACTTTTTTCTCCGTGAGTGTGCGGCAGCTAAGAGTCGGCGCGAACCACTGATGTGACGTTATCGTTGATGCTGATGAGATGTTTGTGCGTCCATTTGTCTGATAAACGTGGATTCTTTTCAAGCTTACGATAGGCAGCTAACAGGGTTCAGTGGCGTGAATGCTGTCATTGTTTGGCAGAGTTGTCTATAAAGTAAATGAGCTTAATGACGCAAGGCGGTGAAGTTATCTTGCTGGCGGTACTTTATTTTCACTTACCGCTCGGTTGTTTGGTTGTAAGATGTAGATACCTTGATGAGTGAACGGTTTGAACATAGACAGTTGTTTTCAGAAGCTTTGGTTCCTGCCTTCTTTTTTGGTGGCTAGAGCTTGTTTTTTTTCTTCACAGTTGTATGGCAGTTAAACATAAGCAAGAAACACTGATGTGTCGCTATAATTGATGACAACTCAGCGTGCAAGTGAAACGCAACAATGCTGAGTTCTCGCTTTTTTAAATCAATGTTGCAGCAGAAATGATCATAAAGCATGTATTAGCATACTGTGGATACCATAGAATGGGGAGGCTTTCGGCAATAATGCCGTAATCGTTAAGGGGTCACGGGAGCTTGAGACATTCAAGGCATATTGCAAGCTTTACAGAAGGGTCTCATAAGGCATATACAGAATGCGCTTTTAGATGTATCTTGTGAAGGCCGCTGGTACGTATATTCAGATGGTAATAAAAACTGTTAACCTTAGAGTAAGTTTGCGAAACTCAGGCTCAAAATCAGTAATTTTGGTCGCAGGACAAGCAGAGGCACGTACGTTTAGTTGAGTGGTACGGTTTTACCACGATGACGTAATCACGTGGTTCGCGATAGGCACGCCAAGTTTTGCTCCATTAACTCGGCCAGAACAGTCAATTACACATTTGAGACAATTGGTTCCCTTGAACAGTTGAACAAAGCAGCTAGAACACGAACACTGGTAGATGCAAGCATTTCGTATTGACTCGTCAGCACAGTAACACGGGTGCGCTTTTTATAGCAAACAACTAGAGGGGTGGATAATCAATAAGTGGGTTAGGATAGGTCATTAAATCCAGGGAAGGGTCAAGTTCACGAACAGTTGTTTCTGAACACAGCTGGCTTGAGTCGGTTGATTACGACTGCTTCGGCAAACCGTAAGAATCTTGGGTTCAAATAACGTAGCAATCAAATGGTTACCCCAGAAGGTTTATAGATAGGCACAGTAGACAAGAAGTACCATCCGAAGACGTGGTCACAGAAGAGGAAGGGAAAATCTACATAGACCTGCCTTTTAAGAGTAAGTATATCATGCACCAAACAATGCAACGGTTGAGGAATTCGACTAAGCGAACTTTCAATGCAGCTGAACTCCGCGTAATCGCTGGGACTCTGAAGTTACCGGTGCCTTCAGTCAAAGGAGACCAGCCTATCGGTGCCAATTCACATTGTATTTACCAATTTGTATGTAACTGTGGAGAAAGTTACATAGGCAGAACCGAGAGATGCCTGAGCTCCAGAATGAAGGAACATCTACCTAAATGGGTGCAGAAGTCCGTGTTACCGGAGAACGGCAATGTTGTTGAAACGCGTAAACAGCCAGCTTCCTCAGTCGTTAGACACGTCCTGACCACTGGTCACGTTATCGATCCACCTTGTGCATTCAGAGTCCTGTTACGTCATTTGAACCCAAGATTCTTACGGTTTGCCGAAGCAGTCGTAATCAACCGACTCAAGCCAGCTGTGTTCAGAAACAACTGTTCGTGAACTTGACCCTTCCCTGGATTTAATGACCTATACTAACCCGCTTATTGATTATCCACCCCTCTAGTTGTTTGCTATAAAAAGCGCACCCGTGTTATTGTGCTGACGAGTCAATACGAAATGCTTGCATCTACCAGTGTTCGTGTTCTAACTGCTTTGTTCAATTTCACATATGTAGCGGCTCAATAGTCGGGTGGGTCAATCGGAAATGGCTGGCAACATGGCTGGCATGAGGCCGCACAACTTCAAGGACGCAGCGTTATATGCGCCACATGCAGTTGCACAATCGCACAACGAACATAGGAACGTGTATAGTGGAAAATGACTTTGTATATGGAATAGCGTTGGAGAACCTTAAGATGGTCGATTTGAACAAACTGACTAAGACAAGGAGAAACAACAGGGATGAAGACGTAAAAAGGGCACTGCAATACCCAAAGAATGATAATTTACAGCCTACTGCGTAACATGTTGATAATATCGGCAAAATGTTTGGTGGCGAGACCGGAAAATCGAACAAGAGAAGTCGAAAGACGCAATTTTCCGGACAGTTTCGTTTCACTTACGCTTCAATGTAGATAATATACTCATCAGAACGAAGTGGACAGTGAACGTAATTCATATGAGACTGATAAATAACCTATAGTCCATTGATCGCCCTTTTTGTTGAATTACGTGTACAAGTTAAACGTAAGCCTACTACAAATGTTGATCAAAACTAAACCCTACCTTATCCAATCGCTCTTTAAAAAAATGTCCAATAAAAGCCAGCACTGAGCGAACAATAATGCCAGAAACACTGCTTTCTGATAAAGTTTCGATGAACAAACGAATGATGAAACGTTCACGTCAGATATCGGGTGTGACTTAGTTCCTTCATTTTACAGTCCCTTCTTCAACTTTACGAGAAAGGAATCAGTTTAAAAAGCAGGGTGAAATAGATATCTTAAGACCACAAAACAGATTTTAAACGCATTCTGGCAAAGCGCCAAGAAAGACAGATTCAAATTACCGAAGTATTTCCATATCCTTGCCCCTCAGATTACTATGCCAATAGTCAGCACCATTTATAGCAGATACAATCTTCTCTTTATGCATGCACCAACAATACTTCGACTATGGTTTAAATATAAGATTAACAACTCTTTCGTCTTCGTTAACTTTTTACAGATCACAGAAACAGTTATATCAACTCATCACGTGCACTTAACCACTGGGACAAAACTAGCTCATTATGATTCAGATGTTGAGATGACGGCATATTAACCAAAGCCTAATGGAAGGCCGATCACGAGAGTTCTGTAGCACGTTTGATAACCACAGTCTACAAGCAATCAATGAACTCCCGGCGTCGATACTCAGGGAACTCGAACAAGTGTTGTTTTGTATTCGCAGTTCTTAAGGTTTCTACCTCATGCTGCATCTAACAGGTGTGGCACCAGAGATCACGTTCTGTGGGGAAATGGTCTACACAAAGCATTGCCCAACAGCCGTGATAATAATGACTTAATGCTTTCGTTATTGATGAACTATGATACGTTGAAGAAGTTACCAAAAAGGTAACTCGGTTACTCTAAAAAGGACCATTTCCGGTCATACTTAACAAGAAAAACCATATGAAGTGGCAAACAGTTGTAGCGTTAGGCAAAGTAATCTGTGACATTCTGTTAGCATTATGCGTAGTATACGCTACTTAAAGAATCGTATGCTTAGTGTTACTATACTCACTATAATGAACCAGACTGGTCCATGTGCTCAGGCTTCAAACATGTGGATTACTAAGTTTTGCTGGTGTCATCCGAGCCACGGTTGTGAATAATCGATTATGGATCCTAAATTATGAGAAATACCATAGTGAACGGCTCAGTAAAGCACATACATTCAAGATAGGCGAAAACTCCAGTCTGGGATACCAGGGTGAAAACTGGGTATCAGCTGAATATATCGTGTAGTAAACTCAAGGCAACCTATCGATAACGACATCATTTACTAACTCTTCGGTTGTACATTCGAGTTCGACTACCAATAGGAACTCTGTCATCTAAAGTTAAGTGGTCTGAGAGGAACTGTGCTATAAATGAAACAAAAGCGAACATTGACGTGGAAAAGTTGATTGGATGATAAATTCGTTTCACTTCCGAAAGAGTTATAAAAGCGAAGAGGATTACGATGTTATTTGTTGCTACTACGTTCACAATGTGTAGACAGAAAGATAAAACTGTCCAAACGCTAAAAATTTTGTAGCCACATGTGAGCACGATAATTAACCGATTAACACAATTACCTTCGATAAGGGCAACTGCATCAGAATCATTCAGCTACAAGGTATATTGTAATTAGAAAAGAGTAGTGTGGATCGTGGCGTAAGCCATCACTGATGTTGACAGAAGCCAGAAGGAGTTATAAAGTAAACTGGAACTGAATGAATTAAAACGTAAGTGCTTCACGACAACCATAAAAAACCGTCAGGGTTAAGTGATAACTTGTTAATGGGAATCGAACATTTGCATCACTTCGAACACTGATACTCGCACTCTATAAAGGTGTAAAGTGAGTAGAAGGAGAATTGCGGTGTTTGTATATTTAACACATAGAAAACCACGAGAAATGGCAAGCGTGTTCTATACTATGGGAAAGACAAAGTAATGTGCAAGATGAAAGATAAAAAATGTAGGGGGAAAAAATACGATGATGCACATAGACTTGCAACACGAGTGTTACTGACTTCTATTCTTCACTATATATATATATATATATATATATATA